>SMLS01071907.1:0-65217 GCA_004785975.1 Popillia japonica
TTATACCACGTGCATCCCAAAAAACGGTCGCCATGACTTTATTGGCTAACAAACACAGCTTGGCCTTCTTTGGTGCCGTTTCACCCCGAGAAACCCACTGTTTTGTCTGTGGTGTATTATATGGTAGTACATAACGCCAAACACTCCTGTGAAGTTGTCACACCATTGCGTCTGTGGTCGATTGGGAGCAAACGTGGCACCCATCTTGCGGAAAACGTTCTCATGCCCAAGTGATCATTCAAAATTTAAACCACTGAGCCATATGATATGTCTATGGCTTCCATAATCCCTCCCACTTTCAATCTATAATCGGCCAACACCATACCGTGAATTTTTTTAATTAGTTCGGGCGTAGAACTGCACAGTGGGGAAGTACCGACAAAACCCAAATTAAGAAATTGTAAACGACTATACACTGAAAAAATTCTATAATTTTACTACTTGTGTCCTCATGGTAACTCTAAAGTGCAAGCCACGCCTACTATCCCTTTTGAAAATTTCAAAAAAGCACTTTCGAAAAAAAAAGAAGGATCGTATTTAACAGAATTTTTGAAGCCACCAAGCATAGCATATCTATGTGCTTGTTTCAAGTATGTCAAGCAGTCAATTTAGTTTTACATTATTATATTCCTATCCCATATATGTATGACAAGACCCCATCTGTTATGTTATGACCTGCTATTATTATAGAGTCTGTGCTTTGAAGTTTTGACATTTTCCAGTAAAACTATTATACCGACAATCATTGTAAATTGACTGTTTTAAACTTTTGACAATTGTCAGAAAAATATTGACAGTTACAACTGTCAAAGGAACTATTTCTGGAATTTGACAGCTGTTAGTTGTTATTGATATACGTTTTACAACTGTTACAGCCGAAAAAATCACTGTTTGCCCAATTCCTTGGCGAATGTGTCGGCAGTTCAAAGCTAAAATTTGCAACGTGGAGAAAAAAACGATTAGTAGTTCAGTTTCTGATTGGATATTTTTTCTTTGTTTTCCTGCCTGTGTCAGGTGTACAAAACATGTCGTGTAGCATGTAGCAATAACGTCTAATAGATGTCTGGTAAATGCTGTTATTACTGAAACTGCTTTTCTGCAACAAGTAGGTTAGTGTTTATCAACATAAATATTCACAGTTTCAATCATTCTAGTAGATATTACAGTATGAACTAAATCAACACGCCAAAGTCAAATTAGCAGCTGAAAACTAATACCAAAATACAGGTGAAAACGCAGATGACAGATTGCAAGATTCAATGTTAAATTTACTGCGCTAGTCGTTTAGTACTTTTCTGTATGCAAAATATTGTATAAATATATACTACGCTTAATCTTTTATTACACTCAGTCCTTCAGATTTATATATGCACGCATTCTAAACGTTTTGTGTAATTCAAGAAGACATACGTTTCAATGTAGGTCTCACTCATACAACATGTATATATGTAGGTATGTATTCGCATAAAATTATGAGTACATAGGTACTTGTAAATATTCAAGATTCCAACTGTAGCTTTACTTTCGACTTCAGTTTTCGAAACGCATGTCAAATCAAGTTGGCCGGATGCTGAAATAAACAGATTCACAATTTCAAGAAATTTCAAAGTGTTGTGTAGCACTATGCCTTCAATACTTTTCAGATTATCATCGTATGGGTTGATGAAAATGATTGTAAGGTATCTACATATGTATGTAACGCTGAGGGATGGATACTATACCAAAAACATCAATGCAATTCCGTAGAATGTAAAATTACAAACAAAAGTTGAATTTTGAAGACAAAATTCTGAGCTGGTGTGCTATTTTCCCGGCAGGTGGATAGCAGCATGTACACGAGATGTTAGAAGCGAAGCTTTCATTTCAAAGCTTTATATACAGACAAATACATATAAATATTTGCTTTTACCAGGAATAAACGATCGTCACATTATTGTTGTCTAGGTCCGACTTACTTTTTTGCCATTATGTCTCATTTTATGACGATCATTTTATATCTAATTATACGGTGCGGCTACGTCGAAATGAGCGTGCAGTCTTTAGAAATGTAGTTCTTGGAAGTACAAGTGTTTTGTATTCTTTCCTTTTCTTGCGTTACGTTCGACATGTGGGAAAGTAATTGTTCGATTTTGACATGGTTAAATAGCCATTTCATTGACCGATAACAATGATTTGTGAAACGTTTATTGAGAATCACTTAATCATAAAAAATCGTTTCGATTTGTTGGCCTACCTCGCATCCGTTGTTTCCTAATATAATATTTGTATAAGTACGCATGCTTTTGCATTACACGGTGTGCGCTATTATTCATTTCATTCAAGTCTTGATCAGTGGTGATTCATTTGTTATTAATATAATTCTCCTCCCGTTGACGTTTTGGAGGTTAGAAAAATCGCTTATGTACGGATATTTTCTCTCATTGGTTAACTCTTCCCCCCATTTCATCAAGCTGAACTGCTATGAAACAGACAAGGATATACACACTATTACAACGGCTGTAGTAACGTAAGTATGGCATATAAATTTTGAGAAAAAAATTAAAACTCAATCGATTAGTAATGAAAATTTTATTAAAACATTGGGAAATTGTTATACATTATTGCTTCATATAAAAACTATGTACATTCTCAAAACTGATACATAACTGCATGTGGTCCTCCATATGGCGCAATTTTGGTATAATTCTCCCCATCATTCTCTGGATACCGTTGATACTCACTTCTTGGATCTTCTGGAATTGTGCGGTAAATGGTTGACAGTCCAAAAATTTGGTTTCGAAATATTTTAACAATCTCACGTTTAGGTACTCGTCCAACTAAATTATACATAGGTATAAACCTACATATGTTGACTTTCGTATTTCAATCTTGAATGTCATCTTGTAAAACTATTTCAGACAAATCTAACATGTCACCATAGCAACTAACAAACAAGCATCTTTTCTAGCCCAGTGGTAACTAGATTGGACCATTTTGGTAATAACATTCCTCGTCAAAACTTATGTTCGATAAGTTATATCTTCGTTTTAAACGTAATGCTGAGTAGTAGTAACCAAGGAAGATACAATAGAGAACTAGAACAATATGAGGGCAATTTGTCAGAGAAAAGCCATGTTTAGTTTGATGTTATTTGTATTTTTTCGATATGCTCTCCGTTGTCTGCTTTTTCGTTTGTGTGCTCTAAGAACTCCCCAGACGTAAAGTGTTTGTTAATTCTGATAGTTGGTCGCTCATATGCAAACTTTTGCTGTCGTTAAACTCTACTATAAATTACCTTAAAACTACAGCTGCTGAAACTAGAAAGATTTTACTTAAATAAAGGATGTATAAAAATTGCTTGGAATTAGGAACTGATTTAAACAATAAATCCTTTTTTTTGGCATATCGATTGGAGAATGCAAATGAAGCTCTCGTTCGGTTTTGTCTCACCGGTAGCATGGAAATATTGTGCTAATATGAGTAATCTCGATACGACGCCACGGCTATAAAACCGGTAACCCGGTACGTTTTCATTCATTCTTCCATTCACGTGCTTTAGTTCTGGGCGCTCGGGCCAGGTTTTTAGTTTTTAAGATTATCTAGCCATGGTAATGGTGTCGTATTGCGTGCTATTCGTTGCGATTACTTTCCTGATGCTAATAGCAGAGTGTCATCGTATTAATTGGACCGACAATATGATAACGGTACTGAATTTTCCCTGCATTCCACGGCCGCGTAGTATACCTGTGTCGGAATTTTTTGAAAACGAAATAGAAAGTGACAGTATTACACCCCCTTACACTATTCTTCACAGGTGAGTTATTATAATTAAGCAAGTTTGCAGTTTTAATATGCCGTACCCTTTTTTTTATTAAGCGGACTAAATGATAAAATCCGCTTCACATTAGGCAAATTAGGCGGTAAATTTAAACGATTACTTACAATATTTTAATATGTATGTATGTATGTTTATTATTTGCATTATATTTGTAGTACATCAAATACCATATTAACATAAATTTCTATTTCAGACAGTTAAAATTGATGTTATATACTATTATAAATTACAATAGAAAGAAGCATTAACTGGTCCATCAAACTACAATAATGATATTATATTTTAAATACATAATTTCACAGTTCTCCAACAGAATCACTACCTGTCCATATCGCTGTCGCTTGTGTCATCATTTCCAAACCAAATAACAAGTGGTCCCATTACCTCATCTATTAAGCCATCTAACTTGCACATTTTGCCTCTTTAATTACATGTTCCACACATTCTGTGAACGTTTCTTAGGTTACATTTGTAATTGCAACTAATAATAAAAGTTCTTTCACTTCGGCTAATTTGAAGCTTTAATTTTTTGCAGCTAGAATTCAATTCACAATGGTAAGGTGGTAATCTAAGTACAATTCTGTTACTCTGATTTGCCATTTTGTCCACTGCGTATACATTGTAATGTTTCTTGTGATGATTTATTATTTCCAACAATTCGAATCGCACCATGGAGGGCTCAAACGGTATTTCTTTTTGAAGCAACCATTCTTGCATTTCTGCTTTTCGTGTTAAAGTTGTTGGTATTTTTTTATATTATTAATATCCAGAAAAACTTCATGTTTAGTGTGAAATATTGGGCGGAAATGTCATTAGACCATTTCTTATACGCGATAGGTACGTTACGATCAAGCAATTTCTTTAAAATATTATTGAACTACTTCTCAAAAATCAGTTGCATCCATTTAATCGGGATAATCGACTGTTTTTCTTCCCTCAAATACATAGTAGTAACGCCTCGTCGACAAAACCGTTTTTAGAACCAATATGTAAAATAATTAAGCGTCTTCCTTTACCAGCAGGATTTTTAAGACCAGCAGTTACATCATCTATAAAAGCTTGTATGCGTGTTATAACATTAACATCTACCCACACTTTTGCTCTTGTGTGCCCTTCATTCAGCCATGTTTCGATTACATAATAGATTGGGCATTGCTTATTTCTAGATTTTGATATTGAAGTCAAATATCTTTGTATTCACAAAACAATGTCATCACCTTCGAGCAGTAAACTTTTACGATTACGTTTTAAATATCTGTAAATACAAACTCTGTATTATATAAAACACTTAAATAATTAGCATCCAACCTTACTTAAAATTAAGCATCTTCATTAATTTACAGAAGGTTGAACGACTTACTGGAGGTACGAGTATATTTTCATCTTCCCTTATTGTCTTTAAGGTTTTGTTTAATGTAGGAAGTTTTCCATCGTAAAAAAACCTTGTATGATTCTTCTTATCATGTATGTATGTATTTAATACTATCGTCAACTGTAGGTAGCAACACTTTTTTCCAAGTCATTTCAATGGTAGCGAAATTAGTCGTCTAGTTTTATATTCACCAATAATATGATAAACCCTTGTTATAATTGTTAAACATAAATATACATATTTGTATGACTATTTACGTATATTACCTAAAGTGTTCAAAATTTGCAGTGTTATCTGTGTTTTCTTTATTGTGGGATTATAAGTTGTATGTATATGTTCAGTATAACTTGCTTTTCCTGTACAAATGTCGAGGTACATGTCGATTTTCAAACTGACAGTTCGTTAAAAATAAATTAATTCCTCAATGAAGGAAAATTTCTCGGCCGCTTTTATTTGAAATAAAAATAAAATTTGAAACATATAATACATAGGTAAAACAACATACATAAATGATTTAAATTAGTATTTTGTCATAGATCTATTGCTATCTAATACTTTGCGTAAACGCCTGGGCATGGAACCTATCAAAGAATAAATATAAATAATTGTGTGTAAGATCATTCCAAATTTCTTCTATTTTATTATTTAAGTCTTCAATAGTTTGAGGCCTGAAATTGTTTTTATGTTTTTTTAACTATGTACCCCCATACATTTTCAATAGGAAAGATCCGGGCTTGATGGACACCATGGTAGACGTTCTATGTTGTTTTCCCTAAACCATTGATCGGTAATTGTAGATGTATGTACTGAACAATTATCTTGTTGAAATATAAAATTTCTATTGGGAAACATAATTTCCACGGAACATTACATTACATTTACATTTGTTAAAATTGTAGTATAATTATCAGAATTAAATCCTTCTTCAATGTTCCAGCAAACACCTGGCCCACGGGCATTAATCCAAGCCCAAATATTTGTACTAAATCGACCGCTCCTACAAGCTTTTTGCGTATATCTTTCAATAAATCTAGAATTTGGCGGCCTATAGACACGTATGTGACCATTGTTGCATACTTTTTCGTCCGAAATAATAACATTTTCCCAAAAATTTAAGTCGTTGGGCAATAACTGTAAAGCGAAGTCAATCCTTTGTTGCCTATTAATATCGGTAAGAAATGGTTTCTTGACAGCCACTCTATTTGTTAAGTTTGAGTTATTTCTGATTCTATTCCTTGCTGTACCAATACAACCTGGAAACTGTTTTATACTGCGTGCATTTACAACTGCACTAAATGGATTGTTTCTTAAAAATTCAATAATATTTTCGTTCTGAACTGGATTCGAAACAGGTTTACGACCAGAACCTCTGTTTCTTTCTACGGTTCCTTGTTGCTGCCATTTATTTTTAATATTAAGAATGGTGCTTTTAGTCACTCTACATCTAGCACTTAGTCTTCTTGATGACCATCCCTCATCAAGCAATGTAACTATTTGCATTTTCTCAACAGTAGTTAAATGCGGCATAATGACATAAATCACAAATAAATATATCAATAATTATTTTGACATAACAATATCTGACAAGTGAAAAGTCGGATTTAATCTAACTCATTTTAAGTGGCAAATTTTTTGTTGTCGCAATGGTACTTATTCTATTTTCTTTTTCTACCAACATGTTGCACAATATTAATTTTAAAATCATTTGTTGGGACTGTAAAACCTCCATATTAACTAATATTAACACAAACAACCCCTATCATAATACTTCATCATAATCTACTTTGATGTCCATTTGCGAGAAAACTTTGATGCACTTTGACCGTGTAATACAGGCTTTTAGACTATATTTTGGCGGGCTATTTTTCGATTAGGTCCCCTTATTAAAAAACAAGGTATAACTATTAAATATTAAAATTCATATCACATGGCTGTCGAGTCCAGGGGTTGCCCGCCAGGCATTCTTGGCTTGGATAAATATGATAAGTCACAGCATATATGACAGCCCGCCAGTTTCACGCCTTTTAGATATTTTAATTGTGTGCCTAATATGTATTGCATTTATGTACGTATGATATGTAATAAATAAGCCCTAACACACAGTTATTCTGTAATCACATTCTGGAAAGTTGTTATTAAAGTTTCGTGAAGTTTGAAAAATATTGACTAAAATTGTAAACTTGTTTCAGTACAGAATTATGCTATTATTAGACTTGACACCATTTTAAAATATACGGAGTAATTAACATGACGAACACGATAACGAAAACAATACTAGTGGTAGTATCTGTGATGAATTTATTAAAAGACCATAAAGATATGGTAACGTTGCTGGATGTTATATAAGCTTGTGTAATCTGGTTACATTGTTTGTAATTATACCTTAAATACCACACGATCATTTAAATTTACCCTTTATTAGCAACCCATGAAATTATTTCTTGAAAATATTATACTGCTATGTTCTGACGAATAAAGCACACCTGTCATTAATGTATTTATTAATAGTCAACAAATACATAGGCGTTGTCGTTAATCTCATTTCATACTACTACATTGGGAGCTTCTTCAAAGTTTTCGCATAGTCTTTCAACTTCAGCTGGATTTTTCTTAGTCGGTTGGTTGACACACATTTAATTACTCAGTTTCAATTACATGCTTGCTGTGGGATTTGAATTTATCAAAATCACAAGCAGAACTACTTGGGTCGCGACTACAGCAATGGAATCTCTTAGCAAAGGACACAAGAATAAGTATTTTTCGCAGCAGACATGAAAATTTAGTTGATTTTTATAGTATGGCCAGTAATATGGTCTACTGCAATAACGTTTATAAACTTTCGGAAGCTTTTGGAATAACCCATAATTCCAGTTCTTGGAGATTATTCATAGACTCATGAAAGACCAGGCTAAAAGCAGTTTTGTTCCATAATGGAAACCATTATCCTTCTATTCCGATAGGTCATGCTGTTTCTATAACAGAAAATCTGAAAATTTTGCAATTCGCAAATTGCAATTATGTTATGTTGGGTATGTAATCTGGTTACACCAAATACTGTTTCTTTTTATGTCTTTGGGGCAGTCGTGACAGGGCATACCATAAGCAAGAGGTGCCACTACTACAACAGTTTATATTGGACAAAACAATGTACCTACAACATATCAGGCTCTAGTAGAAAAATAAAAGATCATAATACCACCTCTTCAGGTGGAACTTGGGCTCACAAAAAACTGGACCGCGAAGGTGATAGTTTTCGATATTTTCGTGAAAAGTTTCCAAAAATAAGGAAAATTGATTGTTGTCAGATACGAGAAATATTAAATGATGAAATCATTGAAACCAAATTTGCAGCGAAGGAAAAAGCAGATTGGCTCTCCATGGTACAAGTTTTCACGAATTTCTTGGGAAACAAAATAGCTGACAATTTTAAAACTTTTGTAGTGGATATGATGCAAGCATTTCACACTGCTGGCTGTAATATGTCCCTTAAAGTGCACATTCTACATTTTCACTTGGATTTTTGTCCGGAAAATCTGGGCCAAGACTTCATGGGAATAGAAAAACGGTATCAGGGGAAATAGAATTCTGTTATGTTAGCAGATTAATGTTGGACGTTAAGAACAGATGCTGTTGATATTACAGATATAAGATACATTCAATCTTTTCAATGAAATACAAAAAAAATCGAGCTAACTTGACCTTATACCTTTTATTAAAATAATTTTTGTATGTTTTCTATAGAAATTAGTATAAACTATTTTATGGCAAAATCAAAAGTTGAAATTTGTTGGCGCAAAAATAGAGTATTTACGAATCGTCCTCATAAGAAGAACTGAAGCTATCCGAATTTAAATAATTTCAATATTATTTCTTTTGATAATATACCTAACAAATAATTTCCTTCTATAAATAAGCAAGTAATAATAATAATCTAGCAATAATTGTGAATAAACTAGAAGACGAAACTAGAATTTGATATAAATTTGCATAATATGTATACATATTAGGTAAATTGAATAATCTACTTATTGAACTACTCATACGAATATGAATCTACTTATTTTTGAACTTACCAACAACTCGTGGTTGGAATTACGTAGTATTTTACATTGACTCATCTGGCATTTTATGCAGGTATTTACGTTACAATCTCGGATTATATTGACTGCAAGAAGAGCGAATTAATGACTATATTATGTAGATTTATCACACGGTACAAGCGGCTATTCTAAATATGAACAAATATTTTAACGATTTTGATAATATATCGATGATATTGTTGCAGATGTGATGAGTCAACAGGTTGCTGCACAAACATGAAACACACGTGTGTTGTCACACACGAGAAGACGGTAGAAGTGGCATTCTTTCTTCCAAAACGACAAAAGTTTCACGTACTCCATATGAAGAACCATACAGCTTGCGGTTGTCAATTTATCCGGAATAGTATAAAATAAGTAAAGGTCATATCGATACGTAATCGAAATAGGGTGAGATTCATCGGTGGAGCGGAAGATTGCGCATTTCAGAATAATATTTAAATAATTGTGTAATCTGCATTGTCGCTGAATCTTGTGTAGAGCTTCACTGTTAAACCGGAACAGATATGTTGGTAGCAGGAATCTACATATGTCTCTCTATTTATACGATGTACATATATGTAGGTACAGGCTGTGTCAGCGAGAACGTTCTCGCCAAAATATAAATTTGTAAATTCAGAATTATATATAATCGATTAAATTACATATTTTTGTTACTTTAAACTGAACACCCTATATATTTTTACATATTTGGATTTACCTATTATTAAGCTTCATGAATATGTTTACTTTTTGCAATTTGATTTGAGCATTTTGTACTTTTTTTTTGTACGACTTTTTTTTAATTTGCATTTATTCAAAAAATCAGAAAACACTCGATTTTTCGAATATCAATTTAGGATTCATAACATGTTGTTTAAGCATCAACATGTTGGAGTAGGTTTTGACGACGAGAACGGCTGCTTACATTGTGTGGTTACTTTACTATGGCACCCTAATTTTTCGAAATTTTGAAGAACCATAACTTAATTTTTTCAAATGGCATCTTCCGTATTCTATTACTAAGTCGTCTGGGCACCTTTACATTATTGCTATGGAATTAAGGTGAATAACCATATTAGTATATGTATTCTTATTATCTTTTATGTACTTATCTTATTTTCCTGGTATTTTTTCCACTTGTAGGCCAATTAAAACGCTATAATTGGATTAGGGATCAACTTTATTCCAGAACCTTTACACTTTCTTAGGTTTTCCTTACTACTTCTTCAGGGGAATAGAATTGACATTTAATTTGTGTCAATTAATAAACATCTAGCAATCTAAGATATCTTTGAAATGTAGTTTTATAATCATAAGAATAATGATCCTTATATCAATGTATTTTTTATCAAGGTCTAACAATTCTTTTCAAGGACTAGGAAAAAACGAAGAACAAACAAACAAAGAATTTAAGCAAAGTTAGATCAAATTCAGACAAAAATAGATATCCAAAAGAACTTTACAAAAAATTAATAAAAAAACAGATACATAAAATATGTATACAACAAAATGACAAAATTAAACACGAATTTAAAAAATCAGATATAAACATTAAATTTACACCAAACAATAACAGACAGTTATTTACAAATTGAAACTAAGATTAAAAAAGATAATTAAAGTAATGTCGTATATAAATTAGAATGCAAAGCGTGTGATAAATGTTACGTAGATCAAACTAGACAATACTTAAAAAAACGAATCTATAATCATCAATATACTGTAACGCATAACATAACCGCGGAAACTGCTTTGTCTAAGCACTCTAAAGAAATGCGACATAACTTTGATTTTGAAAATGTTAAGATAAAAAAAAAAGAAAATAGTTATAAAAAGAGATTAATATATGAAATAATATACATTAAAACAGAGAATAACGCGGTCAATTTTAGAACAGATATTGAAAATTTTTAAGTATTATTTATAATAACTTAATCACCTAATCGCGCCTGAATTTTATCAAATTAAGCTCTTGACTCTTTGCCATGTTTTTCCCTAGTTCTTGAACAGAATTTTTAGAGCTTGACAAAAAATACATTGATATAAAAATCATTATTCTTATGATTATGGTTCTTTGTCTGTAGGTAATTTTGTTGATAGGCATGGCTAGATATTTATTAATTAACACAAATGTCAACTTTATTCCAGTCAAGAAGTAATAACGCAAACCTAATAAAGTGTATCGGTTCTGGAATAAATTTGATCTTTAATCCAGTTGTAGTGTTTTAATTAACCTGCAAGTGGAAAAAATGTCAAAATGTGTTGGTCGTCGTAGTTTTTGATGATAGAGTGTGCCGAATGCTGTGCTTGCACCGTGATTCTAATTACTTCTTCGTCTTCGGCGGTGTCTAGTAGACCAGAACCTTGATACGTCCCCAAAGCAAATATTTCACAGTCCAAGTGTACGTTTGAGTTAGACTTCGACAGTAAATCCTTGAGAACGCTTTTTTCTATGGCACACTAGACAAGTATTGCTCAGTTATGTGAGCATTTTTGAAAAAACCCCTAATATCTCCTAAACTATTCATTTCGGGTACAGGACATGTGGGGTGTGAAAGATGTAAAATTGGCAGCCGTTCTCGTCCTCAGAACCTACTCCAACAAGTTGTTTAAGTATATTATGAATTCTAAATTTATATTGGAAAAATCTAGTGTTCTCTGATTTTTTAAATAAATGCTTGCTATAGCGTAACTTTTTATAAAAAATCGAATAACTACAAAACGCCAAATCGAATTGTAAAAAAGTGTTCAATTTAAAATAGCAAAGTTGATGTTGATTTCCGGTACAACCGGAAACGCTACGAATCTAAAGATATTTTAATTGAAGAGAACATAATCGATTATATACATATATTTTGGCCAGAATGCCATAAACTTCTAATGAACGGTCTCGCTGAGACACCCTGTATAACTTAACATTCAACTTATGTATTTATCGTTTTATTTATTTCGATGTAATTTATTTCATAATATTGTATAACTTGTAATGGCTGTGCACATACCTACATACCTCTGCAAATGTTTATTTAATATAACATTGCATATTATGTTATTAATAAAAATTTTTAATTAATAAATGTTTTTTCCTGAAATATACCTACTAATCCTATTACCGAAATAATAATAATAAAGTTATCAAAAGAAACTTATTCAGTCAACGAAATATAGATTTCTATTAAGTATAGCCCCAATAAACACAAAAATTATCTGTGATATACATATCTTATTGTAATTTAAACGTTTACCACTACGGAATATCGTTTATATATCAATCAAGCAGGTCGCAGTTTTTATGTATATAATACGTATATACAAAATAAGACGATATACACCGGTGGTCTGAGCAGATCTGGAATGCGGCTATCAATACAAAACGCACACAGTGTTGCCTTATCTATATGACACATTTTTTCTGGTATCGACTTATAAACTTAAAATATAGACAATGCGCTAACATAATGTAAACATTAAACATTTTGTTGTTGCGCATAGTTTAGCTGAAACCATGGTCAGGCTAGGCAAACGTCAGTAAACGTCATGTAAACGTTACGGGTGCATTTAATGCTTTCCATATAGCGCTTTTGTTAACAGTAATATTTTATCACACTGGAAAGAAGTGACAAAATACAAACAAAACGCAATAATCAGTTTAGACGTATCAACATTTTAATAAAATTGGAATAATTCTGTGTAAGCAATGGTATTAATGTAAAAAGAAGATCACTAGAAAATTAAACTAAAATATTCTTGAAAAATTAAATTACAAAATTAAACTACCGTTTTAAAATTAAACTAATTTTTTTTATAGAAATATTAATGGAGTAAATGTTCAAATAAACCGCCTGCTTGCTCTTGACAATAACCAAGCCTGTAGTAAAGTTCATTCCGCACGTTAGCAAGTGTTTCAGGCAATATAGTATTGGCGATGTTTACAATCTTTTGCCGCAATTCTTTCAAATTTCTGGCTCGCTTGCTGTACAATCCGTGCAGTGTGAGCTGGGCAGTTATCCTGTTGAAACCAAATCTCATCAATGTTAACATTGAGCGCACAAAAGGCAGGAATGATGTTAGTTTTCAGCAGTTGCAAATATATCTAGCAGCTGTAAGTGTACCATCAATAAAAATAGGACCAATAATATGATCACCCAACATACCGGCCCACACATTCAATTTTTGAGGGTATTGGGTACGAAACGGCAAAAACAGGTGTTTATTTTGCTTTGACCAATATTTAATAATCATTGGATTAGGTCGTAAATAGAATGCAGATTCGTCCGTAAATAAAATGTTTTGTATAAAATTATTATTTTCGACGACTCATGCCATTACACTTTCACAAGAGTTAATACGCCTTACTTGATCTTCAGGGAAAATTTCTTGGCGTTTTTGCATACTGTAGCTACGATACAGTATGTAATACTTGCCTATTCAAAATCTTTCTAACAGTACGCGCTGGGATATCAACCTGTTCGGATATTTGCTGTGATGAGCATGGTTCATTTTGCTCAACAGCACTACATACATTAACCTCCCGTCGTTCCATTTAATAATAATAAATAATCTTTATTGCAAATACAAAAGGCGAAGTCCAGCAATGCTGATTAACTTAACCTAATACAAAAAAGACCTCCTCCTTTCCTCACTCAATATCCGTATACGACATCCTTCGCTCTTCTCAATGCATTTATGGCAGTCCGTAATACATCCTATAGATTCGAATTTATGAACATTGTTCAAAACTGTTTAAACGGCAGGGACGGGTCTATTTTCAAATGAAAATATGAAGCGACCAATTACCTACTTCTTATGCTGTACTACCTGAATAGTACCATTTAATTATTTGAATTCTTTCTTCCTTAGTGTATAACATCTTACACAGTGCTAGTAACTCAAAATGAAAGCAAATTGTCCCCGTGTGAATAAACGATTTTTTATTAAATGTCATTTGTGTAATTAAGTAATGTCATAGTTACGTTTCCGCATTAAATTACATTGGCAACCCCGCTTGCTGTCGTATGTACCAAATACATGTATTTTATCCGGCATTCTAATAGTAAACAGACCAGCGGTGTATGTACGTAATAAACAATTGTATTCGTTCTATAAGAATAGAACAGTATTAAAAACTTGGTGATTACAACATGTGTCACAACTAAAACTGATTGAAAAAAAAAGCTAACTGAAACTAGAACTTCAGTATTGCCAACTTAAAAAACAAATTAAATTAATAATGTATGTAGCTTAACATATCTAACGACGTCCTTACGGGATTTAAAAGGATTATTATTCTCCTATTAAATAGAAGTAGTGGAAAGTTTTGGGAGAATGTGGATTGTCTTAAGTATGTAAAAATATTGTGCTTCGTTTAATATAATTTACTTTTTCCTTGTGTTAGGAAGCAGTGTATTAAGGCAAGCGATTGAGAATCACTTACATTTTTTAATAAATGCAAATAGTCTTATAATTAAACTAAAACGTAAATGGTAAACGATAAAGAAATGTTGGTTTACATCGCCGTTTAATAAAAGATGAGGACACTAGAACTGCATCAAAGATGCACCACCAGTACACACAATTTCGTAAAATGTGTACCATACAAATTTTGTTTGCCATGTAGAGAGTAAAATACTTTTAAAATATTAATAAATGTGTAATAGAATGCAGCTATTTCTTTTCAATCTAATCCGGTACAACAAAAGAAAGACTTAACTTATTATGCCACCAAGTATAGTACCTATATATAATTAACAAGTTAGTAATTACATTTATACTTATGTAGGTACTAATTACGTAGTGGAGTTCGCGTTAAGGATTATTTAGGTTTATTAGTTACATTTTTTTTTGGTGCAGTTCAGGTTACTGAATATACTATTCCTCATATATCCTCTCGTCTGAAAGAATTGTTCCACTATTCTGGGTATCGACGTGGTATTGTTCTGATTTTGGAGCTTCGACGGAGCTGCGTCGTTTCTGTTTGAGGTGTTGTAGTTCCAGGCACAGAAACTATACTAAAATCATTTATTTCTGGTTCTAAATTTTGAGGTGTAGTTATTTCAGTTTTTTCTTGATTTTAGTTTGGTACTTCTGTTGACAATAATTCTGATGTATCAATCACAACCGTTTCATCATTAGGTGGTAAATCGTCGTTGCGTTCCCGAATGTGATCAGCATGTCGTCTTCTCTCGACACCATCGTTGGTAACAACTTTATAGGAATATTTATTCGTACGATCAATAACTTTTGCTGGAGACCATTGTTTTTTTAAATTCGTGCGAACATAGACGTTATCATTTTGTTGAAATTGACGATTGTAATTTTTAGCATTTTCAATTTCGTATTTGACATTTTTATATCTCAATGATGATTTCACATCTGGTTTAATATTGTCGAAAATAGTTCGTAGACGGTGTCCAAATATCATTTCGTTTGGACTCTTGTGAGTCGTATTATGTGGTGTGTTGCGATAATTAAATATAAAATCTTTTAAACGCTGAATGGATGTCTGATTGTCATTTTTACTAGCAAGCATTCTAGTTTTAAACGTTCGTACAAAACGTCCAGCGAGACCATTTGTCTTTGGATGGTATGGTGACGATGTGATATGCTTAATACTTTTCTTCCGGCAGTAACGTTGAAATTCTTTTGACGTAAATTGCCGTTCATTGTCCGATACTAAAATTTGCGGTAACCCAAAGTTAACGAATATATATCTAATGCGTTACATAGTGTAGATGCTGTAATGTTTTTCATTGGTTTCACATCTGCCCACTTTGACAGCGCATCTACTACCACTAACCAGTAACTACCTTCGAATGGTCCTGCAAAATCTATATGCAATCTTTCCCATACGTTTTCATCAGGAATCGACCAGGAATAGAGTGGTAATTCAGGTTGTTGCTGTCGATTGATTTGGCAGTTGCGACAATTTTTTACGTATTCTTCAATGTCCGCATCCCTTCGTGGCCACCAAACATAAAAACGTGATAAGGCACGCATTGATACTATGCCAGGATGTCCGGAATGTACCAAATTTAATGTTTGTTTCTGGAGAGTATTTGGAATGATGATTCTTCCCTGCCACATTAAAATACCATTTTCAAAAGAGATTTCGTTACGTTTGTCGTAAAAAGGGCGAAGTTCTTTTGTTATTTTGGAGTTCCAAGAATGCATCTGTACAAATTGCTTTATGTTTTTCAAAATATGATCAGCACTGGTTTCTTTGCGTAATAAACCTTCTGTTAATTCCATATCATCTAGTTTTCGATTGTAGCAATCCTCGTAAACTTTTAATATGCGCTGCTCGGCGTATGAAACCGTTTCATGTTTATTGGGAAATCGTGAAAGAAAATCTGCGATGTTGTTGTTTTTTCCTTGACGATACATTATATCGTAATCGTATTCATCAATATATAATGCCCATCGTATTAGACGATTATTAACCAATTTTGGTAGCGTGCGTTTTGGTCCAAACAAATGTTCTAATGGTTTGTGGTCTGTTAAAAGTGTAAATTTATTTCCTCTCAAATACTGATTAAATTTTTTGACTGCAAAGAATAAAGCAAGGGCTTCTCTGTCTATTACAGAATAATTTTTTTCTGCATCATTCAACACTCTCGAAGCAAAAGCAATTGGTTCTTCTTCACCATTCATGTGAAACAATAATCCCCCAATTCCTTTCTCGCTAGCATCACACGCCAGATATAGTCGTTTGTTTGCATCGTATGGAACTAAAACGTTTGCGTTTAGTATCGCTTTTTTCACCTGTTTGAATATAATATCTTCGTTGTGCTTTCAATTCCACTTTGTGTTTTTTCGTGTTAAGTTGTGCAAATCAGCACACATGCTGTGAAGATTTGGAATAAATCTTTCGTAAAAATTTATTAAACCAAGAAATGACTTCAATTCTGTGATGTTGGTTGGTGTTGGAGCATTCCGTATAGCTTCTAATTTACTCAACGTTGGTCTAATCCCATCCTCGTCGCCAATATGTTATGTTTATTCAAGAAAATTCACTATAAACTAATTAGCTCTAATTGACATGACATTGATTACATTTCATAACTATGACATTGAATATTGTTTTTTTTTCTCTACGCATACTATTCTTCACTAGCCAACATTACATATGGTGCAGTTCGGGTGGACCCTAAAAGATAAACGGCAAAGGTTTAATTTGGCATATTTGCTTAATACTGAATTATTGTCCACATACACTTATACAATTCATTGCATTGTAATGTTCTCTAGAGGCTAGTATAGATGACGCATAACTTTTCCGCGTATAAGGAATAAACTAATTAAATGTAAGATCCATACGAAGAAAGGGCTTATCTTTAAGTCCGTAATTGCCTCTGATTAGATTTAATAGCAATATGTAAAATTTAAGCTAAAAGATTGATATGATAATATAAAAGACAAATCGAAAATCCGAAATGTTTAGTTCTAAAATTAAATCATATGCAAGAATGAATTTTACAATTATACAAGTAATAATATATCTACAATTAATAAAATGTATAAATTGGCACATCCTTGAAAAATTGTGCATATTTCCTATAGGTACCTAACGGAGAAAGAAAAACGCTAATATTCACTCAAAATCGAATTATACCTGTATATTATGGACCAATTTATGTAGTTTTTATTCTTACATAACTTATACCTAACTAAAGAAGAAAAACGCTAGTATTCAATCAAAATAGTTTTTACGTAGAAATACAAAACCCTACCGCAAAGAAAAATTTATTAACTATATTTACGTATAGTTTTTATATAAGAGTAGTATTTGCAAAAGTAGCCGAGCGACAAAACATATCAGTAGACAATAACGGTGAGGTGCCCCTCCATAGCGCTCCTTTTCTAATACGTTTCGTATTGTACAATTACGAACATTCCTTGCTTTTGTACCTACATACGTTTCAGCGCAGGATATATGTAGTAGCGCTGGCGCTTTGGTTCGAACCACATTATTAGTACACTGATCTCCGGTAAAATATTGGGAAGTGTGATCGTCCAGATATGAATCAACATAGGCCCTTCGTAATCCTGTGTGTTTGTGTATTGGTAGTAGCAAGCTGTCGTAAGATTAGCTTTAAGGAAAATAGTAATGTCAGCCAGAAGTTCTTATGCCAACCCCGTCCAAAAAGTTTGGTTTTTTCGGAAATTGTTCCCAAAAAAGACAGGAAATATCATCGTCTTGTTACTCCTAGAAGGACCGTCCTACATAGGTTAGTGACTATATTTTGTGATTATCTAATCATTTGCCGGTATAGAGTGATACATCCTAAGTGCTTCCTTAACGTATTTAATCATGCTATCATGCAGAGGCGGTGGTAAATTTAAAATTAACGTTAAATGTTACAGACTATTTCTTTTGTTTATGTATACATAACATAAGTAATCTAATAAAAAATAGAAAAACAAACCGCTGCCTAATAATCGAGTGACAATATGAAAATAATTTCCCTTGTAGATTACGTGAAAAAAGCTTAGATTTTTCGGACATCGTTTCTCAGAAATATAGTAAATTTTATAATGATGTTACTCCTAGAAGGTCCCTCTTGCACAGGTTTAACTTTGTCTCGTTATATACGTTATGCTGAGATGACGAAATTTCTTGAAACTATGTTAGACACGCCTTAAGTGTCTTTCGATATTCCATCCTAGATTCTAGGATATTTTGCTTGTTTTACTGAAGGAAATTTAAATTCGGTTGAATGTAAGTGATACATATATTAATAAACTTTAAATTTAGACGCGATCACTGCAGTTTGAAATTTGGCCATATTCGCTTGAAAATTTTATAGTCATGCCGAGCTAGTGGCAAATTTGGAATGGTCACCATTATTTGTACGTTTTGCCACTGGATTTCACCTATAGATAGAATGTGCGGACCATTCCATAATATCCCTATTTTTGATATTATCCGTAGATTATATAGATATTTATTATACTAACTACTACTATTTTTGTTTCTGTGACGAGAAAAACAACGATTTAATATGATTTCAACTTAAGACCATTACCGCAGCCTTTCACGGAACATGGCCGCCGACTATTATGGAGTACACATTTAAACATGTACATTTTGACATTTTCGTGTACCGGCCACGAATGTTTGTAGTTACGTCATAAGTATGGGTATTTATGACATACGCAAGCGTACGAAACAAATTCACGTACACCAACTGTGTTTGCAATGAATTGTGTGAAATAACAGTTAACCATTTTTGTGGGGTTATAAACATTTTCATTACGCATTTCCATAAAATTCAAATTTTTTGTTAGTCTTATAGGTGTCATTTGATGTGGAAGATGCAACCAAGAGGATTATAAATAATAAACAATACAAAGCAAACGGTAAATGTCCGTAAGGTTACATGCCCTATGGTCCAAAACCATCTTGCTCTTATGCGTGGTTCACGATTCGAAGACGTGCATTCATAATAATGTACCAAAATCGACTTGCTTACATTTTTAGGTTAGTATTCGTAAATGGGGAATCCAAGGATACGATTACTGACAGAAGGTTATATGGTAGCACTGCACGCTTCTACCAACATAAAATCACATTCGCACTTATGGTAATAGTTTACTTTGATAGGTATTTTGCTATTTCTGCATTTGATCGTAAACCGAGTATAGTAACGCATTACTAGACTATGTTTATCTCACTTCAACTAGTTCATTGGTACGTAATAAATTACGTCTGTAACGAACAGCCGAGAAAGTTCCGAAAACAAAAGGTTTCTGAAATAACTTCAAAATACGGGGTGACCCTAGTTTTATGTTCGGCAGTGTACCTATATACTTATTATTTTGAAAATCAGTTTTTAAAGATCTAAGCAGTTTTGGCTGCTGTTTAAAATTTTATATTTTTCATTGACATACGTTGAAAAAATGTAGCTCCAGTAAGCCTTGTCTGACAAATAATTGTCGAAACTCCAATTTTCTGTGGATGCAATGGTGCTTCCACAAAAAAAGTATAGATTATTTGCGCTCCACATTCTCGTATTCTGCGAATTTATATACCCAGAGAGATGAAACTACAATTCATTAGTAAACATAACCTGTTGATATCTGAATTATTAACAACAAAGCGACCAATTGTCGTTTTGATCTGTGTACAAGTAGTATTTCATGGTTTGCTTGCAAACGTTAAAGATGTAAATGTAGGTCATGTTCAAGAATGCGTCTGCAAGTGCAATAAGAAAGATTTAACTTTGCTTGTAAGGACCGCACACTGAGGACGTTTTCCTACCAATTGCCTAACGGCTTCAGCATTATCTTCGTTTCTAATTGTAGGTCTATGACTGCCCTTTTTAGCGATCTACACTAGCAGTTCCTCTAAACAGTTGCATACAACGTCGAATAGTTATGCAGAAAGAATCGTAGGGTACAAGGACATCTCCTTTACAGAATAAGCCGAATTAGCATTAATTTTATTGCCATACGCAATGCACATGCATTAGCATAAGACAGAACAAAGAATAGACTGTCAAATTCTAAATGAATTATTGTTTTAAATGTAAAAGAAGTCAGTCTTTTGTTATTGTCGAACGCAAATAACATATACCTAACCTATTGCAGTTTTTATTCGATCATCAGTGTCATCCTCATTTTCATTACTGTGTCATTTGTCATTCTTCGGTTCCGTAATTATCTCCTTCATTCTCGCTCACACTTGTAGTTCGCCGTTTGTCAGCCATCTCTAGCTTATAGTTTTCCTCGTTATCCGAACTTTCGGAAATTGTAATTTATTTATTTTTGTCATATGGTAGCTTGGGCCGCTTCCAAGAATACTCGCAACTTCCTGTAGGTTTACGGCCGTCAATGAATGAGTTGTACTCCATCTACGCAAAATAGTTTACTGCCAATTATTGAGCAGAAGCATTGACCGCAGTCAAATTGTAATTAATCTGATTTTTTCAGTTAGTGCATTTTAAACTCCACGTTGATTATGGAAATTTTATTTTTTTTTTTAATTTTGTGTTATTTATGTAATTCACCGAACAGTTCCGTGATGATTAATATCATGAGATGAGATCATCGATAGAAGCAAAACGTTTTTAACTCTTATTACATGAAGTTTAATTACCTATATCGTAAACAAAATCTTGTTGAGCAGGTGTTGACGAAAATTTGTCTGGTTCACCAATCTGCTGCTCTAGCATACCATTCATGCAACAGTTCGGTGATATAATTGATATCTTTCGTTAGTTATAAAGGTAAGAATGAGATAATCGATAAGATATGTAGCGTACATCTCAACTCTTCTATATTCTATATATTTGGGTTTTTTCCCGGCGAATATTTGGTAAAACTAAAGGTCAGAAGTTAGTTTCTCATTAAATTTGTTGCTCTTATTTTTCGTTGGCCTTTGTTGTTTTTATTTTATCTCTAGCATATTACAAATAAATTTTTAGACAAATACCTAACTCCATTGGCCCAATAAAAATTTGATTTATATCATATGTTGTTTATTTAATAAATACTCCAGTACTTACTATATGATGATATTTTATTATAACATATTACATCTTAATTAGTAGCCATTACACTTCTTTTGTACTGTGTACTGTCTGAAGCTAGGTACACGTCTATAGTTACCTATTATATCTTCTTTTTAACTAAACTTATTATAAATTCTATTACATTACATTAACATATAGGTACGTATGAATAGTCTCTTAATAAACAACATAATAATTAAACCTTACCCGTCTCTGGTTCTCCCTTTTCTTCCTTTCTATTTGTCCCACTCTTGTATGATCCTTTTTCTTATTTTCACTCACACCATCTTCTTCTTCTCTCATCATTCTCCCAGGCTCTTAAGTGATTCCTTTAAATGTACTCTATTTCTTCTTACTACTTCTCCATTTTCCTTCTCTACAATGTATGATTTAGGGGTTTCGGGATTTTGTAATATTTTTCCTCTTCCCTATTTTGTACCTTTATGCTTTCCTTCGTTAAGTATTATATTCTGATTTTCTGGTAATTCTGGTCAATCTCTTGCATTTCTATCATAATAATACTTATATTCATTCTGTCTTTCTATTAATTTCTGTCTTGTCTCTTCATTATTTTTTATTTCCGGTTGTCATAAATTTTTCTTCATGGGTAGTTTTTTCCTTAATCTTCTATTGAATAAAATCTGTGCTGGTGATAAATTAATTTTCTGTAATGGGGTTGTTCTGTATTGTAGTAATGCTTCACTTATATTTTCATTTTTTTCTTAATCTGTTTCTTGCAGGTTGAACAGCTGTCTCTGCCATTCCATTTGTTGATGGTGATTTGGACTGATGTTGTTAGTTTTATATCCCATTCTGTACAAAATTTTCTACATGTGTAAGCTCCAAAAAGCATGTTGTCACTCATTATTTTGGTTGGAATGCCATGTGTTGAAAATACTTCCTTTAGGTTTACGATAATATGCTCTGCACATCTTCGCATAATGGCTTTTCTTTTTGCACTTATTGCATAACTTTCCAAAAGCCGGACATTTTCTAAGTTCATGTTTATTTCCACATTTTTTACATGTAAATTTATATTCTTTTTCCACTTTTGTCTCACTTCTTTTATCTACCGTTTTTGTTTGTACTGCTTTTATCTGCGCCCTCATTAGTTCGCTTTCTCTACATATCTCAATTACTTTTTCTAAACTACATTATTTTGGCAACAATATCTTTTCTTGCACCTGTCATCCTGTATCTGTCATTCCTAATACTAACCTGTCTCTCATTAGTTCTTCCTTTATATTTTTAGTTTTTTCAAATTCACAACTTCCTGCTAATTTCTTTAATTCTTCTATATAATGCCCAAAGGATGCACGTTCCAGTTGATTCCTTGCGAAAAATTGATATCTTTCATATATTAAATTTTTCCTCGGATTGACATATTTTTCATATTTTTGTACTACTTTTTATAATCTTTTTTTTCTGTAGCCGATAGATTAGCTATTATATATTTCAATTCCTTCTTTCAATTCCTTCTTCTCCGATACAATTTAATAATATTGCTATTTTTTTAGTATGCATGCATCATAAACCAATCAAAACACACCCATAAGCGTGCATAATCGGGCCGTTATCGCACGGCGTGCGTATAAAGGTTGCTTGGTAACAGCCAATCCCAAGCGTTTAATAGTCCAGTGAAATGTCAGGAAATGTCAAATGACATATAGGTACACGTCACTCGATAATATGTATTGAAATTATTGATTATTGATTTGAATTATTATTTGGACTTTGCAGGTATTAAACTTAATTCAGCTTCAGCAGCTAGTTTTTGAATTTCTGTCGACATTATTAATACAACAATGATGTTTAATAATTAAGTGAAATGTCAAATGACATAATATAGAGACACATCTCACTCGATAAAATGTGTTGAAATTATTGATTTGATTTCTTCTAGTTAAAATTATTGTTGCATTTATACTAAAAAATATCGTATGATACAGTGCATAATTAACTTTTAAAGCACTCGTAACGTTAAAGCTACTCCGGTTCGCGTCGTGGCTTTAAACTCGTTACTCGTGCTTTAAAAGCTTGATTATGCACTAGTGTCATAATATACTATTATCTCATCTGCTTTTTCATTTTTGTCTGTTGCCAAAAAATATATTTCTAGGGCCTGCTTAAATTTTCTAAAATTTTCACTCATATTCCCTTCAAACACCATTTTTTGCGGTATTTTCGACTTCATTTTGTTTCTTTATCTCTTCTATCTTATTATATATTTTTTTCTTGTTACTATTTAATACTCACTTTTATTTATTATTATTTTTATCACTGTTTTCGCAGCGCCATGTCATATGTTGTTTATTTAATAAATACTCTAGTACTTAGGTACTATATGATTATATTTTATTATAACATATTACATCTTAATTAGTAGCCATTACACTTGTTGTGTGTTCTGTACTGTCTGAAGCTAGTTAGAAGTCTATACCTATTACAATTTATGCCGGTATAGTGCGAAATTCGGCTGACAGAAATTACACTCGGTAAAATTGGGAAAGTTTTGATTATGTTATATGACAAAACTATATTAGGTATTTCTCAAAAATAATCATCTGAATATATTTCGACCGGTATTACTTGCGGTTAATTGGAAGTTGGCATCAAGTTCTATATTTTAAATACAATGCCATAAATCTAATTATAAATTCTGCTTCTACGTTATATTTTACACATATGTCATTTATCAAACCTTATATCCACCCTATACCATACAATTCTTTTAAAGCTGTTCTGAATAAAAAAAATACTGAAACTTTACGGTAGTATTGGCCATATATGTACTTACATATGTATGTATCTACTTGATGTTTTGGGAATGTGATAGTTTTACATCAAAAATGAAACGATACCATAACGATATCTGCTTGTGTTACCTTGTTCCAAGCAACTTGAACCTCGTTGATTAACTATGCCAAAGTGGCAAAGTGCCAAGTGGACAATCTCCTCCCCATGATATCCCATACATGTTCGATGGGGTTTAAATCCGGGGAACAGGGTGACCACGACAAAACGTTAACGGCAGCTTCTTGAAGAATTCGGGGAAGGGAACTAAAACGTTTTTATTGTTGCTATAGACATATTTCAGTAGAATGTGTTGATCATTATCTAATTAAAATAGTAAAATAGCAAAGCTCACCTCTTTCTAGTATCTTACTGGGTGAAACAACCTCCAAATAGGAAGGTGAACGTTTCTAAAAGCTCGGAGGTTTAGACTTTTACTGAAACTTAGGGTTTATATTTATTTTACAAATTTAGCATCAAGTACTTTTTGCATTGTCGAGGCACGGTTCTGTTTAACGCTTCATACTTAAGTTGAGACGAAAAATTATTCGGTTTAACGTGAGATCGAATTAACGAAGTTGTACTGTATATGTATACTCAACACTGACTCTGATCTCTGTTACTTACACTAAATATTTATTCTTTACAGATGCAACAGCGATACAGGCTGCTGCTCTAACATGATGCAGATATGTACAGTAAAAACCACAGAAGTTGTGACCATGGAATATTACATTTCTACGGGATTGAAGACGTTCCAAGTAGTTAATCACACTGCATGTATGTGTGTATAGGTATAGCAATAGCCTATGAAGCGACGCGACGTTAAGATTCCTCTGGTTGGTCGTAGTTACGTAGTAGAAACTATTTTCAGCGAATGAAACAGGCAGTTCGACGTACTAGTTAGATTTGCTAAATTATAATACATTGATATATAATTATCATTCCATTTATTACAGATTTAGAGGTTTACCATTATTTTTATACAAAAGACATGTAAATCAAATGGTTTATAAATCGTTGGTGTATAAATGATGTATGTAATGTAATGAGTATGCGTATGTTAGGTTGTTGAAAAGACTCAATTGAAAACTCATCAGGTTGTGCTGCTACAGCTTCTAGATTATTATTTTATTATTTATTGCTTTTTTGCGTTGTATATGTGATAGCGTAAAATTTTTATTTATTTTTTTGGAAGGAATGGGATAATATCAAATATTAACTCAGTTTATTTTTAATTTGTAAAAGAAAGCTCAATAGAATAGTGAGAAATCTTGAGTATCGTCGATTAAATTTAACTACTTTAAGTGTACAGCTAATAGTAAATATTTATTATGTACTTAATAAGTGTAAGATACTCAAAAAATATGAGTGCTACTACTTTGTATTATTCCGGTTTGTACTTATTGCCCTATTTAGTGTTAGTTTTATTTAATTTTTGTTGCGTTTTAATGTTATAATTTCTATTTTTTATTTCTAAATGGCTGTTGATATCAGGATACAAGTGTTTTTAACAATTAAGAACAAAATGTATGTATGTTAATCTGTTGAGAATTTATGTGAATTTGTGGGAAGGATTGAAAGAGGGAAATAAAACGAATGTGTAACTAAAAAATGTAGGGCGCATTCCATTTTGTTAATTGTCACACATTTTATAAAAAGTTAAGTTTGTAGGTAAATTTTAACAAACTATCATATGTGATATTTTTGCAAATGAGTCCATTTTATCTTTTAATAACAAAATTAATTGATTTATATTCCATATGAAGTTTTGATGAAAATATGTATTTTAAATTTATCCCATATTTGAAGTAAAATATTTGAAAATGAAACAAGTGTTTTTCGTCAGGTTTTGTCCTAACTCCTATTTATTTATAATTTTGTACCGGTATTGAAAGTTATCTAAAGAGATTATCATGAAAAATAGTACAATAATATACAGGGTGGCGCATTAGTATGTGAAAGCTCGGTATATATCCGACATTATAAAAGTTATTAACAAAAATTATTGAGAAAAAGTGTGGGTACTCTTAACCTTCATCTCTTAAAATTAGTTGCACATATACTGGATGTTTTATAAAAGCGTGCCAGACCTACTTTTACGAGTCGTTTCATATAGGATTTGCTCGATCTATACCGTGTATTTCAAAAGTTATGACCACTTCTACGTTTAAAATAAGATGTATTCCAAATATTACTTCCGTTAAAAAAATACAGGTACGACCTTTTCCGCACAATTACATGGTTTGGTTAAGTCTTCTATTTTTGTTGGTTCGAGAATAGAACAAAAAGCATATTATTTGTATACAAGGTGAGTCAAAACTCGGGCCCCTAATTTTCGCATTATATTTAAATGGAACACCCTATATCTTTTATTCCGTTGCGATAGATATATTTATCGGCTCCTTCGTTTCTGCGAACCATTTCCTATACATAACTCTTTGCGTTATAATCGCATAAACCGGGATGAAACATTTTGTTTTGTAGCAGGTAGTAGTAGCAGGTAGAAACCGACCAATATATGGTAGCTTGGGCCGGCCAAACCACATTCAGTTACACCATGAGTCGTTGAACGAAGATTTTCCCCATACTGTTGCATTTTGCGAATGGGCTCATAAACAAATCTATGATCGGATAGATTTCGTTGAACGTCTTGAGATGAAGCAACATTTCACTAAAATGGAAGCGTGAATAAACACAATTTCGATTATTATTCTACCGACAATCAGCATATCACACAAATGGACGACTAAATAGTCAAGTTTTTTTGGACTTTCTTCAGAACAGTTTAAATTATATTTGGAAAATGTATCTCTGAACGTACGTCAAAGAATATGATTTTTACATAATGGGGTTTCGGTACATAACACTGCATCAATCCATAACCATTTTAATGCAAAATTTCGTTTTTCTGAGTATTGATGCAGAACTGTTAGTCGATCGTTAGAACTACCACTGCAACACTGTATTGACGTTATCGGTCAACAATGAAAATTTTCTTTAGTATAGTTTTTCTTTTCTTTGATACCCTGTAATTTGTTAATTCATGAAATTCAAAAAGAAAGCAATTTTTTATTTCAAATTTGAAATATCTTCTAAACCCAAAAGGTTAGGTATAGGGAATGGTTCACAAAAACGAAACAGCCGACAAATATCTATCGAAACGTCATAAAAAATATTGGGTGTTCAAATTTAATAAGAAAATTAAGGACCCGAGTTTCGACTCACCTTGTATACAAGAAATTTTCTTTTTGTTCGATTCTCGAACCAACAAAAATAGATGTAGCCAAACCATGTCATGGTATGAAAAAGGTCGTATATTTTTGATAAATTATAATTTTGGAGTAGTCATTCGGTATAGTTCTCTTTATTGATAAGAAATAAATAAAAAAATAAAATAAATATAGCTAACGTACAAAATTTCAATGTTGTTTTGCAAAATATATTAATTTTTATTTTGCAAAATTGAAAAGGATTATGGCTAGGTGCAATAAATAAATAAAACAAACGCAAGTAATTGTGTAGTAGGAATTTAAAACATTTAACTCAAACTACTGCAGCATAAGAGTCATTGACATTTGAAACTGCTTGCCTTAAAGATTGTTTCAGAGATTCACATTAGGATGTCTTTTTGCGCACACCATGCTCTCTAGAGCTAACCATTACTTGTAAGCTAAATGGTTAAGGTCCGCACTAGAGGAGGGCCAACCATTTGGAGAAATAAAATTCGATACGCTGTTCTGTAGCCACCGCAGAGCTTCTGGCTTTGTGGGCTGGGGCCAAAACTTACTGGAATGTCAATGTTTCACTTTTAAACAATATGTCGTTTAATGGTTTTACAAGGAAATCCAAAACATTTTCTTGATACACGCCTGCTGACGTTTCAACGCTTTTTTCACAAAAATGAATGTTTGTTACTCCTCTATAACTCGCTCCTCACCACCCATTACGGATGAAGCATGATGATCACTTTGTACCTTTGGAACCAACTGTTTTGCTTCTTTGGATGATCTAGCATAAATCTTATCGTTTTGTTTATTAAAAAATTCTTCAGTAGTGACGATCTTCTCATCGGTGAAAAGGATTCGTTGATGTTGTTCATTAGCGTTGTTTAGATTTTTGTTTTCGTTTCCTTTTCAAATCACCAGTAAGAAAAGGTATTGTGTATCATTTATATGCTCTTAGTTCAAGTTCCAGATTTATGATAGGTGACATTGATTGAGTCGATATTTTTATTTCGTTGCATATAACTTTTTGTTTCCTTAATGGATTACGTCTAATTCGTGCCTTTACTGCTTTAATTGGTTGTTGGGTTCTAACAGTACGAGTTCTCCCAGGTCTTTGACGACATTTTGAAAAATTGAGGATTTTTCTATACAACTTTTATGCAAAGTAATTACAGCAATGCAGTTCTCTTTGTCTCTCCATTCTATGTCAATTGACGGTAAATAGTCATCTTCCTTTCTTACATTGTCTTCTTTTGTTATTAATTTATTTTCAAATATAAAAACATTAGAGTGAATTGCAAGTCCTATGATTCAAGTGGCTATCAATTATTGCTTACAGATGTTTATGATCCTGTAACATGTCATATAACCGGATCTACTTCTTTATAAAGATACATTGTTATTCACAGAAAATAGCACAGTTAATGTTTTGATTCATTTAGTTATCGAATATACGTTGCGAACAATGCGGCAGATGTTTATATTTTCGTTTTTTCTTTTGTATGCTTACTAGATTATTACAGACAGGAGATATGATAAAGTGAAATTTTATAAAAAGTAGTGCTTTGGTGAGATTCTCATTGACTCGGAAGAGATACGTTTACTAATAAATAATCTATGTATACGAGCCCTAACAACTATAAATGTTCGGACAAAAATTTTTTTTTTGAAAACGTTAGTTTACACAAACTAAATTATTTAATTAAAGAAATATATTAACAACATATTAAAGTCTATCATTTATAATAAATATTTAAATGGATTTCTTTCTATGCACATTGAAATAAACTGTGTGCAAATGAATAAATAAAAATATTGCACAATATCGTGACAACTAAATGTTCGGATTTATCTAGTTTCCGCTTATAAATAAGAATAACTAAGATGTTTGCTTATCATAAATTCACAATTATTTGACAGTTAGGTACTTGTTAGACGCCGGTTTGAGAAAAATTCTGTTAAATTTAATCAAAAATAGCCAGAGGAAGTGCGACAAATGTTAAAATTCGTGAATTGGTAATCGCTAAATACTCTCAGGGTAATAAAATACGTGAAATTGCGGACGAATTAGATTTGGCTAAGTCAACAGTTGGGGACATACTTAAGCGCTATCGTGATAGTATGGTGATAGTGGAAGTGTCCAATGTAAAGGCAAAAGTTCAGGTAGACCGGGAATTGTGAATAATCGGGATCGACGATTACTAATAAAAATTTGCAAACTCAGTCGTCGTAATACTTATTAAGAGCAATCGCAGCACAGTGAAATGCAGAAATCGGAAAGACTTTATCTAGGGAGTGTTGTAGAAAATGAATACACAAATCTGGACTTAGTTTTCGGTCGATTTGCAAGTTTTCATTAAATTCATGATTTTTGGTTGTTCGTAATGTGTTAGGCAAAAGAAAAACCTCTGCTAACAGAGAAGCAGAAAATAAATCGACTCAATTGGGCAAAATCGAAGATGACATGGACCGTTGAAGACTGGTCAAATGTAATATTTAGCGACGAGTCGGGTTATTAGAACAAAAAATGAAGCATTTAATAAAGATTGCCTCAAAAGGACAGTAAAATTTCGTAAAGGTATTATGATTTGGGGATGCATGTCCGTAGTGGGTCTAGGAAAATACGAGGTGGTAGAAGGTACAATTAATGCGGCAAAATATCAGGAAATTTTAAATAATAGTCTTCTGCCAAGCGCGACAGCACTTTACCCTAATATGAATTTCATATTTCAACAGGACGGTGCTGCATGCCATACGGCTAAAACCACTAAGAAATGGTTTGGGGACAATAACATCAAGGTCCTCTCATGGCCCTCGAACAGTTCCGACCTTAACGTATCGTTGTTGTTATCATTGTGGCATACAATGAAACAGAAGTTTCGTGATAATCCTCAGAGAACCGTTACCGATTTGAAGACGAAATTGGGTGAATTATGGCAAAGTTTCGACTCTGACATGTGTCAATCATTAATAAAAACAATGCCAGACAGGATTGCAGCGGTGGTGAAGGCGCATAGCGACGTAACGCCCTATTAGAGTAGTAGTTTCTTAAATCATTTAGTTGTCACAATGTTGTGTAATATTTTTGTTTATTTATTCGTCCACAGTTTATTTCAATGTGTATAGAAAAAAGAACATTTAAATATTTATTATAAATAATAGACTTTAATATGTTCTTAATATAATTCTTTAATTAACAAATTAAGTTTGTGTAAAATAACATTTTCAAAAAAAATTTCTTTGTTCGAACATTTAGTTGTTAGGGCTCGTATGAGAATTAGAGGAGAAATTATCTGCAACATTGGCAACAGAAACTAAATATTCCAAGAAACAAACAAACTTGCTAAGAATGACGTAAAACTGCTTGACGCCAGCATATACATTACAATAGACTCATTATCATTTAGAGAACGTCATTGAAAAATCTGCACGAGACATTTATGAATTTTAGTACATAAGTCCCTACATACTCCAAGTAATAAATATCTTACTTTTCACCATTAGCCTACATTATTACTTGGCAAGATTCATTACTATGAGCTTCAACGCAATATTTTTTTATAAGATTACGCGGATGTATTAACAAATCTAACACTCTCTATACCGTATTTTTCCTAAGAAACAAATCACAGCACTCAAACTGTGACGTCTCGATTCCTTTATAAAACCAGACCGTCTACAAGAGAACAGATTCACAAGGTTTTTATAATTTATTAATCTAAGAGCAGTACAGATCAATTAATGCCCAGCTCCTAAACTACCAGCATTCGGCATAATGTACAACAGCAGTAGTGTCTCGTTGTGTGTATTAACTGTGCTTATTATAGAAGTGTATACACAGAACTACGATTTGTGGCGAGAACATCGTTTAAAACTCGAAAAATTTTCATGTGAAGTGCCCGTAGCACGCGTTTTTCGCACAGTTGAATTGAGCACTGGGAGGAAGAAAAGGGAGCTTTTAAAGAATCTTGATCCCTGGTTTACTATTTTACACAGGTACGTTGTATTTTTGGTTTACTTATACTGGCGTAATAGTGTATTACATACCGAGGTGGAAAGTGGTTCATTACCTCCGATAGATTAGATTGTTATACAGTATGTAGAGTGATGAGGTTTCCTATAGCGAAAAATTTTTTATTACGAGTTTCAAGAGACAAACTTGTTTTTTATAAAGAATGTTGCTTGTATTCCAGTTATCGAAATTATGTCGAGTTGTTGATTTAAAATATGACTGAGTTCGAATGTTATGTCAGTATGCGTTTTCGACGTTTCCTCACAAAATTGTTGTTACTGGTTATAGGATAATCCAAATTTTAAATCAACGCCAGATATCAACGATATCAAAAAGTTAATGTTTAGTGAAGAATGTTGTTTAAAAGAACTATCGACCAATTTTTTTAACTGAACTTTAAAATAACACAAGTAAAAGCTTTGTATGTATCTACTTCCAGCAAGATGGGCGTCCAGCTCATAGCAGCTTGATTGTTAGAGAATTCTTAAATTTACATTTTCTTGGTAGACTGATTGGACGACATGAAGCAATACATTGTCCATGTCGGTCACCGCACTTAACACCCATGGATTGCTTTCTTTGGAATTACCTCAAGCAAAAAGTGTACAGGCAATCAATAGCAAACGATGTAAATTATTTAAAGGTGCTTGTTGTTTGCTGTTGTGGCGAGATACCAATCAATTTGCACTACAGCTATATGTAGCTTTGTCGAAGAACTTCGTCTGATACCAAAACTGGAGTCATCACTGGCGGCATGTCTTAGCTGATGTTCGGTGCTAACACGAGAAGGAGGTCTGTCGGGATCTATTTCCTCAAGGTGCTTTCTAAGATTCCTCTGACTATCAGCGTGGGTATATTCATGTCCTGATGTATTTGGACGTTGCTGACAAACCATGGTGCTGCAACAATCCATATGTGAGAATCGGTCGGAGAACCTACTACCTATATAATTTTTTTTGGTTTTTTTTAATTTTGTTGTGATATTTTACAGGGGTGAAACATGCAACCCACAAATTTTCAATAAACTAAAATTTCTTGATTTCAAGATATTTGTTGAAAAGCTTGATTTGGTGCAAAACTTTTTTAGCCCTTGCGTTTTTCCGTAAAAGCAGTTTTTTAATAAAAAAAAAATTAAATACAATATCCTGCATGGGTATATCTGTGAATGAAATCGAAAAAATCTAGTAGGGGGCTGAAACATCGTAATATTCATTTAATATGTATTGGTAGAACACGTCCACAAAAAGCCATTTCTTTAACTCTTCAGCGATTTCAAGAAAAAAAAAACAAAAACCATTTTTTTTCATTTTTGGAAGCGTGTAAGTTTTCAAGGACAAGCCTATGTCTGTTTCTCATAACAGACGAGGAGATATAGGGATTGCCTTCTTTGTATTAAGTATGTCGCCATCTCGTGAGTATAAACTTAACCGTTAACGCGAATTGCAGGTCAATGACCTATCACGACTTAATACAGAACTTATTAGAGAAAAGATTTGGCAATAATGCGTACCGCCACTATGACGTCTATTGATGACGTGCCTCGTCTGTTATCGTAAACAGAGTATAAGAGCTTTTGCTTACATGAGAGCCACCCTTTAATTTTTGATAAGGAATCGGCCTCTAAAAACTTTTGCACTTATTTGGAAACATCCTGTATGGTATATTCGTGTATACTTAATATTTTATAATTATAGACAATATGTTTGCGATTCTTCTTAAATGTTGCGTTTCGCTGCACAATCAAAGACGTCTTGTAATAAATGTTACGTAAATACCCCTAGCCAGGAGATTCTAAAATCTTTAAATTCTACTTAAAAAAAATTGTAACAATGTCTTTTGACAGAGAAAAAAATTCTAAATATGTTTTAACAGTTTTTAGTTTAAAAACCCAATTGTCAAAGTTTTTTAAATAATTCACTGCGGAAATAGGCGATATACTGCTTGTACATACTGTTGTTGTCTTGGCTGTATAGGATGTAACAGTGTCGTGTTGAAATCATGTATTCGACAACTCCAAAAGCTATTTACTTTAGAGACTAATTCGAACATTGGTTCCCATTTACCGTTGGAGTTTTAAATTCTTTGCTAAATTTGAATTAGTTTACTTATTAACACTATTTATTAACAAGAAAAAAAAAGTGAAAGTAAAACAATGTTTTGTAAAGACTACTCGTACATAGAAAGAGTTTTCAAATAGGATACGTTGCAATAGAATATGACAATTAGAAGTTGCAATAATATTGAAAAAAAAAGAGTGAAACTTCAGGTGAAAATAATCGCAACAAGACTTGTTAAATTTGTAGCTGGTATAGATAAACAATTAATGAAATTAATGACTTAAAAAAAACAAGAAACAGAAAAAATTGACTGAGGAAAAATATTATATTATTATATTACCAGAAATGGCTTTCACCTCCCTGATCAATATACTCGAGTAAAACAGTAATGTTTAGACGCAAAATTAACGTTTTTGAGTTTAATTTACAGTAATTAATATTGATCGAATTTTAGGTCGCGGAGGTATGAACCTTACATACAACTTGTCTATATTTACAGATTTTACGCTAATTTTTAACACAGTTATTTCAGAAAACTAATTTTTACTCATTCACATCTCAAAATAACATAAGAAATTTTATAAACATTACCTTTAAAAAAATGGAAAGATGGAGTTAAGTATTTCAAATTTAACACATTTTTTTTATAGTTTTTTAGATTACCTATAACTTGCTTGGTCTTGATCTAAACTATCAGGAGTGGCGTTCTATAGCTTCCTCCTAAAATTAATGTTAAATAGGGGTGAACCCTATGTCGTATTTGAATGTGTATTTTCAAGACAGACGTTTTACCTCAAAAAAAAAAGAAATTAAACAGTTATTTCAAAATTGTTTATTTTTTTTATATTTTTTAACTTAATCGCACCATCTCTTGTTTAATAGATGAAAATGTCTCATTTTTATTCTTAGTATAATATGTATCTAGATAAGTAATAGATGCAAACGATACAAGCAAGAGTTTTTGTGTATTAGTCATTCAGAGGATTCTGGGTACCTACAATAAAATAACTTGATTCACTTACTTTATTAAATTAAATACTAAAGAGTAAACAGCAGTATATATCTGCAACAATGATTTATACTATACATACAAAACCATGATAACATCTGTAGTATTACAAAGATAGTTTGAAATCACCACTTCCTCAAACTACCTTTCCACATACTACGTGTGATATCATAAACCTCTGTATCCAGATATAGCCACCGCCAAAGATAGATTTCATAGTTTTCATTATGATGCTATTGTTATCGTTCTCGTTTAAACCAAGATAAAAGAAATGCAAGTGAATTACTACATACTCCTATGACGTTTTTAAGTTTGTTTTGACCATTAAAATAACTCTATGATTAATACAGTTGCGGTTGTGATCTAATAAAAATAGTACATTTATGACGTGCGACAGTGAGAAAGCTTTATGTTCATGCTAAGTAAGTAAAGTACCTCGTAAAATGTATTTAACCACTACGATTTGTAACTTTGTAATTGGCTAAGTAGTGAGATTCGCTTTGCCAAGATTTTGGACATTTAAAAAGCAATTTTCAATATTATACATTTTTAATATTCATTTATATTTTGTTTCAGATGCGATCATTCAGGATGCTGCCAAGAATCTAGCAACTCGTGCAAGCCGGTGAAAGGAACTGTACAACAGCTTAACTTAACGTTCTATGATATCAGAGTACCATATTCTTCAAGAGATGCTTACGTATATGTAGCAGTAACAAATCATACACGCTGCAGTTGTCAAAACGATTCATGACGTTAGGATATATAGTCGTATTTTTTATACAATGAGAGTCAAAATGATTGATTGAGTTGGCAGCCCTTTTGGATCACATTTTAAGTTTTGTAATTGGTAATAATCAGTTCGGTAGTGGCGTGGTATATATTTCTTTCGTGTGATTATTTGATTATTCTACTAACTACTTCTTTTATTGTGTAGTGAGGCATTTGATAGCATCATGTCACGATTAGTAATAGTTGTCAAAGCAACTGTCATCCTTGATGTTACAACATACGTAAACGAAGTAATTATATAAGACCCGCCACTGCATATCTCATGAAATTATTCATGAAATGGCAACTTTATAACAAGAATCAGGTTAGCCAACACAATCAATCATTTTGACTCTCACTGTACATGCGCATATGCATGTATGTATGTATATTAAAGCTCGTTAGACTGATGATACTCTCGTTTGTTATTAGGTCTTAAATCTATAATACACTTTTATTTCGTGTCTATACTGTAGTACTACTATTACTGGAAATGTAAAAGCAGGAAAGTTTGTATAAATATATAATTTTTTCATAAATTTATCAATTATCTCTTCAGTAAAACCTGCGGACCAAAATGGAGGAGGCATAGTCAGTGAGCGCATTAGATATTTTTGAACGGCTGGTTATATGTGAAATTAAAAGTTCAATCAATCAAACTATAGTGTTTCTAATTTCAAATTCTTATACTTAGGTATATACTTTAAAGTCCAAAATGTAAATACAAATGTTCCGCCTGTAATAAATCCATGTAGCATAAATGGTGTCTATTAACAGGATGTCTCATGATAAGTGTTTCATAGAATGGGGTTCTAGCAATATGCAGATGCAAAAAAATTGGAAATGGGTATAATTAATTCTTCTCTTCTTATCGAAATTACTTCAAATTATGTAGTCATTAGTCATTCCGTCCATGGTTGCCATGGATACAATATTGTTTGGTGAATGATTGTTGATGTTTGAGACACAAGCTTAGACATGTGGATCAATTGCATTAAATTGCAAAATTGGTGGTGCAAGTTGAATTTCCCGACAATTTTTAATGTTTTAAGTTTTGATAACGTAAATTAAATTCACAGGCGCCCCCGTAAATACTTCCTAATATTAAAGTGTAGTATTAAAGCTACTGTAATTACAAAAATATACTCGGGTAAAGGCATGTTATCTACAATAAACACATATAATTACAAGTAATACAATAACTTCTAAAAATACCTGACAGTTTGTTTTGAAATACACAAAATGACAGTAATATTTCCGACAGCACCAAACACGAGCTACTTATAAAATGCTGTCAAATACTTTTGAATAGGCTTGGCAGTCACTGTGACCAACCTAAAATAACTAATTTATAGCGGGAAATTTAAATTGTCTTCAAATTTATTGGCTCAGTCTGTATGTAGTTGTCTTAGTAGCTCAGGCTGCTTCAAATCAATCAAATTATGGAGCCAAATATGAAACATTTTACTAAATAAATTAAGTTCTCATACTTTTTAACTTAAGCCAAAATTGCTCTAATATCTTTATAAATGTAACTTGGCTTCTGCACAAAATATTGAAATACTGAAAATGGTTAATAATCCGCCATTATGTGTTCTATATACTTCAATGCTATTAAGATATAAAATTACTCCAGTTTGTCATAAAAATGCTATTTACGTACCGGATAACATTTAAACATTTCCTGAAATTCACCTGTAAATAAATATTTATGTAAGTATGTCATCCTAGTAGGAGTAATATTGCTTTAGCAATTAATTATGCACAGTCAAAACTCTATGTGTGACAATAAATGGCACATAAATTTATTTACTTAATTTAAGAATGATCATAACTCATGCAAATTATATTGTGACTGGAATATTCAGTGAAGGATTGAATAGATTATTTTTTGCGAAGTAGTATTTGATAAGATTTTCTATATGCATACATAGTAAGTTTGCGGTCAGTGATTATATATTCGCCAGTAGAATATATAATTATATTGATGGAATTATTGATTAGTTGATTAGCACGGGACATTTTATGGCGGTACTTAACTGCTGAATGTTTAGCAAATCTCAAGGTAGCCAGAAGTTTCTATATATAATTTATTTTGTAGAAATATCTTCTACCAGTATGTGAAACATGGAAAATTTCACAATGAATAGTATGGACTCTGGTAAAGGTTTTTTTTTCTTACCGGATAACTAATCGTCAGAAAATATTAGACTACTACAATTTCCAGAACAAAGTTCATGTGTACTACTGATAAAAGAATAAGAATACGTGATCGCCAAAGTTTACGATTAACTAAACAAATGTGGTCGTTAATTTGGGATGGGGCCGTTACGGTAACATATGGTATCTAGTTGGTATCCAAGCAATCGAATAAATAAGTGAGCCAGAACGTTTTAACTATGTCGTCCATGCATTTAAGATTTTCGTCTGTGAGTCAAATAAAGTTGGTCGTTGTTTCGGTAGATTCACATTTTCATGACAGAAGTGTAGAAGGAAATGTGTATAACTTCACACTACATACAAAGCATACGTCTCGTAGTTTCTTTCCAAAATAATTTTGGATTCTCAGAATAGATTGACTTTAATCGTTCCATTGGTACCATAGCCTTTACAGAGACAGGGGGTAGAATTGTTGCCTATCGATATGATGGTTTGTCCTATGGCGAAATTGGCCGTCGTGTTAATTGTACTACAATGACGGTAATGCGTGGGTGTCGTATGTGGACAGAAAAATGTAGAGGAACACGAAGAAGACCAACTGGTCAATCGGGCCGTACCAGATAGCGTTAAGATAGGAGCTTTAGATAACTAGCTCTACGAGACTGTTTTGCTACAACGCGTCAAATCGCTGGCCAATGGTTTGGAGAAGAGGGTTGACCTGCTACTGTACTCTATCGCCACATTCGACCCTTTGGACTTTTTTGTGCCGTTCACGATTAGTGCTTCCTTTGACTGCGGACCACTGTGGTCAACCTTTCAACTGTTGCAAAGAACGGCAGCATTGGGAAACAGAATGGCATAATGTCGTCTTTAGCGACAAATAGGGATTCTGTCTAGGTATGCACGATGGCCGTAAAAGGGTACGACGCCGGTGTGGAAAGCGACGCGATATGTACTCAGGGCTGTTGGAGTAGTAATGGTTTTGGGGGCTATTGCTTATGGTAGCCTATCACCACTTCTGTTTATTCGACGCAGTATGACAGCTACGGGTGAAGGCTAAAAGTTCTTCTGGTATAGATCAAATCTGGTATAGAACAAATAGATCACAAATCAAGTTAAACAAATGAGTGTAACACTTCTAATGTCACTGATTATAATTACCTGTCATGTATTACTTGCCTGACCTACTGAATGTAATAGCATCGTAGTGGTATTACAGACACTATCTTCTGAAGACTTGACATTAAGCTTTGTTAAAAATAAACAGATAAAATTCTATATGCGGAAAAACGTGTTTTCAGACTAAATGACAACATCAAATTATCCTACTCTAAAAGTTATAATTGCTGCAAAATGGGACACAAAAGGTCAGAATACGTCTCGTGACTCGGAAATATAATCGATTATTTTCTATGCTCTTGTGATATTATAAATTTAGACGTTGACGCAAGTAATGTGGTAGATATAGAAACCTTGAAACAACCTGTAAATACAGGTTGTATTTGAAATAAAAGTAAAAAATATTAAGAATGGTCAGATACAATTATGTAGAATATAAATCCAAAAAAAATGTTGTTCAATTGCGACACGAATGCCAAAATTAAAATCTCCCTTATAAATTGTTATATGCGCCGCCTAAGAATCAAGAATATGCTTACCTCGATCAACGTAACGCAAAACATCGCAAAAACAGCTGTCGATGTTATAAAAACTACGAAATAACGCTGATGTGTCAGTTTTTTTAAATAGCTTCGAATAAAGAGTTCAATAATATCAATGTGATTAGGCATGAAAATACTATCGGAGACTAATTAATAAAGGAACTTTTACTTTAAATGTATCCAATCTATGGAATTACTTGAAACAACGGTTGAAAATCATTTAACTGTAGTAAAAGTAAAACTATTGTTGTGAAATAAAGATAGTTTCTTAGTTGCAGTTTTAATAATCGTAGTCGTATTTTCCTTTTTATTAAAGAATTGTTGGTTCCATGTCTGCAACATCTACATACATTCAATATTCGAAACAGACTGACTGTGATTGTGCGTTGCACACATGTTAAATATCGCCTATCGCTACACCTGCTCTGCGCTAGATATATTTGTTGAAACAGTGGCGCGATGAATATTTTATAAATATATTTGTCATTTTTTTTTCTCGCGTCTGGGAAGGAATTTGCGCAAAATATTTTGGATTTAAGTTTAATAAAATAATATTTTTCCATTTTTCATAGTCACACTTCTTTACAATCAGTGATGATTCTATAGTACCTACCAGTTGTACAGTATAACCTGTTATCAGTTTTGAAACTAGAAATAAATGGCTAAGAAATTACATCTAGTAACAGTCAATTTTCTCGAACTGGCATGATATTAGTAAAGGCAATTTTTTAACCTCGATTTTATAAACACATAGGTAAGTTAAATTCACAAAATTGTGTTAAAATATGTTTAAAAGACGTTTCTTTTGAAGGTTATATTTGATACACAGAATTCGCGTATTTTTCTGTGCATGGTATGTACTTTCCATTGGTGAATATGGAAAATTCATCTCCTATAAGAAGAGAATTGCAAACCATTTTTCGGTGGTAGCCAAAACACGGATTTTGAATATATGTATTTAAAACCGGTCAAGAGTGGCCTAGCAGTTCAAAAGTAAAAAATGTTGAAATGATATAGCAGAGCAGCGGGTACATCTTTTTAAAAAGCAGACAAGATTAACTTTTAATGGTGCTTCTTGTAGGTATTACAGAATGTAGTGTATACAAAATTTTAAAGAAATATGAACTCCAGTATATGTGCGAGCCATTGACAAAGATGAAATTATTACTTGGAGAAGGAACTACCTATGTGTGTCAAATTATGAAATATCGAATGGAATACCAATTTACTAGGTACTTAAATAAAACTTGGTTAAACGTTGGGTATAAGGCAAAGGGAGGTGGTTACTTATTACACATACAGGCTGTCTCAAAGGATTTGCAGAAGATGGTTTACTTCTTTCCAAATCAAGAAAAAACAGGCGATTACCATGAAAACATGAATGCAGAACAATATAGCTTTAACACATCCTTTTGAATTTAAAATTAAACACAGTTATTGTTATTGACATACATCTTAGCACAGTCAAAGATTATATCAATAACCTACAGCAAACAATCGCAAGGTCAAAATTCCGCAGTGGATGGAAAACCATGTTTCAGTTAATAATAACAGCACACATGACCAGAACGCAACTTTAACTTTCGTGATTGGACAATATCGACAAACAAAAGTACCTACCTAACTGCCTGCAAGACTACTACATATAAACGAAGAAACTTGTTTAATGGAATGAGAAGAACAAGAACTGAGCAAAATCTGGTTTTATTTCCAATCAATATCATATTTATTTGTTTTTTTCTCCAATTATAATTAATCAAAACATAAATAAATACATTTTTATTTTTAGAAAAATCTAATTTCTGTAGCCATTCCTAACAATAAATTCTTTTCAAAAGTTTCTCGTTCAAATTTTTGATGGAGATTCTAATCGTTAAATCCATGACAGTGGCGCATCGATCCATGCCACAGAAAAACAATATTGTGAATTCTTAGCTTACGATCGCATACTATTGGAACATTTCATGAAAAGTATCCCTTCGTATGGAATCTCTGACCCTTTTTTTCAGAATACAATCGCTTCATACTTCTATACAACTCAGCATTATCTCACGTTGCATAATATAAAACTATATATAAATTGACTATTACAAAAATATTGACGCTAAATAGCTAATTTAATTATAAATTTGATAACATATAAAAATACTACACTACATATAAAAATATTAATTTAATCAAATAATAATTACATATACAGGGTGTCCGCGTAATACAAAGCATGCTTTTAAGGGATGATAGCTACAACGATTTAGAAACAAAAACATATAATACACCTTGGGTCTATCTGTAAGCATAAGCGAGAAAAAAAATATTTCTCATGTCACAAACTTCGACGCATACTGTACAGCAGCAGCTGATCAGTGCAGGATTTACCCGACGATTAGAGGCGTGTGTTCTTGCAAATGGGCAACACATTGAGCCTTTCCGGTAATACATTTTCTCCTGTCTCAAAAAGGTCCTTTTTAGGACCAGCAATTTATCACAAATTAAAGAAAAGAACTAAATTTTGTAGTAGCCTTTACGAAAGAGCTTAAAGCGCCATAACATAATTGCACTATTATAATATTGTTTTCATTCAATGCGACTTTCCTCAACTTAAATTTTCATTTACCGATCGAAAGCTGCTACGCCCTTTTTACTCTAACTTCAACATAACATTGATTTTCTTGTCATAACTATAAAAAACAGATACCTCTTTCCTATTTATCGGATATTTTTAAAACGTATGGCCATTGACTTCGTACGATACCATGGTCTAATGTAGTTCAAGCACATGTTGCTGCGCTTGCATGTGTGCTTCTATTGATACGTGTACAATATAGCGCAAGAGAAATGACACCACTCTTCAGTTTCAATGTATTAAATAATTTATTTTCGTCGTTGTTTTCAGTTATTTTCAACTCTAAATTTTTGATATGGTTTTTTGGTTATTTAAGAAGCAATATGGATGAGTTTTCTTGTACAGTTTGACCAAATAAGGTTTCTTAGAAATAATTTTTTTTCTCGTTTACGCTTACAGAAAGACCCAAGGTGTAGTATATGTTTTTGTTTCTAAATCGTTGTAGCTATCATCCCTTAAAAGCATGCTTTGTATATCGCGGACACCCTGTATACATATTTATCGTAGCAGAGAATATTGTGGAGAAAATCTCTTAATATATATTAAAGGTTAGGTTTTCAATGTTTTCATTAGAAGTGTCAAAAAGCAACTGCTTTGCACAATGTAAATCGGGCTCGTTCAATGGTGATGTCAATGCAACGTTGCCATATGATGCTATTGCATCTGTTCGGCGTGCAGTACTTAATTATTTTTACGTTAAACTGAAAAATGTCAGCTAGTAGCTAACATTCTAGTTACAGGACACAAAACGAGAAATGCAAGTACTACGCCAATCTTTAATTTAATATTGTGATTAATTATGTCACAAAGCCAACGAAAAATATTTCGCAACGATGGCGCTAAACATATTTTATTACCTTTGCTAACACAATTTGTGCTAACATTACTCACTATTGTACGATATTGGAATTTGCTCCAATACACATTTCTAGAAAAATTTTTGTGGGCGTATAATTATTACTTCATATTCAAAATTACAATTTCTTTTACGAGAAAACAGGTAGTTGCACAATTTACGTACACGGTCTCACGTTTCAATGTGTAAAGAAAACCCCACTTTCTTAACACATTAGTTTATCCTGAAAGGTAAAGACGTCCACTCACAATGACGTATACGCGCTTTCTAATAAAAATTACATTCGGCGGCAAGGTTTCGTTCATTCAACGTCGTGCGTTCGAAGGCTGTACTACTTAATAACAGAGTCGCGAAGTCGTTCCGCGATCATTCACGGTTTATAAATCGAAGTGTGCGTTAAATTTTAACGCGAATACTAACTTATTCTAATTAGAAAAGAATCAAAATGGTTACAGTGATAGTTAATAACAGTGCTGTGCTCTGTACAATTTTGCTAATTGTGATTACTGTAGTGCATTCCTTGGCAGTATCCAAAATGAGCGCTTGGAAGGAACACAAGCTAAGAACACAACAGTATACCTGCGGCGAACCTAGGCCGAAAAGCTTCAGGGTACTGAAATTGTTCCCGGATTTGGAAGAATACGACCCAGATCCTTGGGAAACAGTTTTGCATAGGTAGGTTTCATGTTATGTTTAACACGCTTCATACAGTTAAAATGAATAATCTTATCTGCAATGTATTTATGTGTATAAAGTTTATCATTGCTGCTTCGTTCCTTTCAAAAGAGCTGTTACTACTGAATAATACAATCAATTCTTTGAATTAAGGCATATCATTAAATATATTTATTTATTATTGAAATTTATTCATTTCAATATTCGAATCAATATTGCAATATGTATCGTAACTTTTGTTTCAGATGTGACGATTCCGCGGGTTGTTGTGCAGATAAATCATCAAGTTGTAATGTGTCCACAACGGAAAACGTAACTCTAGTATTTTTCTCGGTGGGAAAGAGTATGCTCGTAACGCGGGATGGAGTAAATCACACATCGTGCAGCTGTCAACCCTTGAAATCTGCAATAAAATGATCGATTTTCCTTGGCAAATCTAGGAGATCCAAGTTACTAGTTAATTTATTAATTTATTTATTTTTCCTTCCAACGTCTGTGATAAATATTTCCTAGTATTAAAACTTAAACTTATGTAATCGTGGACTGATAATGTTAACTTATTGTTAAATGTATTATCTATCGTGCAGTAATTATTTATTTGTAAATATTTTTATACTTAAACGGCGACGAATAAATTTTTTTATTACTATTCTCTCTCTTATTATTGTTAAACTAATAGCACAGATTATGAGTTATGTAGAATGCTCTATAGACAGGGTTATTACATACTGTATTTAATTTTCATACTAGACATAGTAAAAGAGTCCAATGAATGTTTAGTTTTTATTGTTGAATAATTAAAATTTCAATTTATTAGTACAGAAGATAACATGGCATGCTTACATTTTTGTCGAAACCTATTTATACAAACTGGTATTTCAAGTCTTCCGAACAGGATCACACCTAAATATACTACAATACAAAGTAGAGACAGTAAAAGAATCCAGTGCAAACGAATTATAATCGTGTGAACATATGTAAGTGCTAGGGCTGGGCGATACCGACATTTTCGGTATTGGGTATCGATACCAATCGAGGTATCGATACTTACCGATGTATCGGTTCCGTCCGCGGTATCGAAACTTTGGAATCGATACCTAGGTATCGTACGTATCGATACTTAGGTATCGTAGGTATCGATACTTAGGTATCGTAGGTATCGATACTTAGGTATCGATATCAACGTTATCCAAGGTATCGGAGGATCGATACCTGGCATGGTATCGAGTACTGGACGATGACTAGATACTTCGCTCAGCCCTTGTGGGCACACCCGTTATTGCAAACACCGACTGGGAGTCCTACACTATCATCTGCTATAGATCTAAGTACATGATGTCTATAAAGGATTTCCACCGACAAAACAAATTGGAATTATTGTTATAAAATACACCAAATGTATATTCTAATATACAGTTATTAAATTTTGAGGTACTCATATTGAAATCTCAGCGGAATTCCTATACAATTTGGTAAATAATTTGTTACAAGTTCCACGATCTTCAAAGATGTACATATACATATTATACCTAGCTAGTTTTCTTGCCTTAACTGGTCAACGTTAGTTTATATTAACGAAAAAGAAAATGTACTCTTGTTCAGCTATTGCATATATATTTGCTTACATAATTATTTATCCAGGTATCATAGGCATCGATACTTAGGTATTGTAGGTATCGTAGGTATCGATACTTAAGTATCGTAGGTATCGATACTTATGTATCGATACCAACGTTATCCAAGGTATCGGAGGATCGATACCCAGAATGGTATCGAGTACTGGACGATGTATCGATACTTGGCCCAGGCCTAGTAAGTGCGTATTCATAAACCAACAGCCAAACTATTGATAAGGCGCTTCGGAAACTTCGTACGTCAACTAATATCAATAACGCACCTAGATGATCAATTGCTTTCTCCAAAGCTGGCTAACTTTTTCAACTGCTGCAAAAAAAAATTAATGATTTGATCTTTATTATGGAAAATTGTTAGTACACAGTTACTTTTTAGTAACCTCGTATAGAGACATCCATTTTTCTTTTTATAGAAGTAAAATGGTGATACATGTCTGTATACAGTCTTTATTCGCTTCGTACCGCGCTCATCCAGGCCCGGCGTAAGGCCAATTGAATTCTTTTTTTTTCTGAAGTTTGCGTACGAATAGAGACTTCATATTTTGGATTACACTTTTTCTAGCATTCCAGCTAGCGATTGCTGCTACTCCGTTTTTTTATCGCTGGGACACCCTGTATGGTTCCAACACAGGTATACGACATCTACAAGGTGGTTACCGACCAAAGGGTAAAAATTTATAATGTGATTAATTGTGGTTATTTTAAAATTATTATTTTCTAATGAAATGTTAAAAAAAAAAGAATATATATATATATATATAGAAGAAACTGGGAAATGTATGGGTAATGAGGCTGCTGATGACATTCGCTGGACCAGAGCCAGTCTGAATTCTAGCTAAAAACCACATCAGAGGTCTTGTTAAAAATGGGAGACTAAACAAAAGATCTCGCTCTAGAGTAATGCCCCAAAACAAAGACAAGCAAAAGAGATTTATTATTTTCTTACCTATTAAAGAGAAATCCTTACTGGGCCTTAAGAAGAGTGATCCTAGCACAATGACGGCTTTATTCATCGGCCACGATGTTGTGAGGTACCACCTCAAGAAAATGGGCAAACTGGAAAATGACAAATGCAGCTTCTGCTCAATTGTAGGAAATATTATGTGCAAAACCTGGCGATGGTATACAAGAGCCAGCATCCCCTAAGAGGTACCACTTAAGGGTACTAACAGTAGATCTTATAATTAATTCTTGTCTTGAATTGTTACTGAAATCTGTTCACAGTCCTTAATAAACGACAGAGTGAAGAATAATGTTGAGTTTAGAGTAGCTGACATCTATCTAACGGGCAATTAGGCCTTTAAGGTAGTTACCATTCGCCTGTTTCTAGATTGGGCTAGAAATTTACAAAGTTTTATTTAAATCAACCTCACACGTTTTGCCCAATAAAATGTGCTTATTTTCCTCCTCAATACTTTAGAACATGAAAATCATTCACCTAGCATGTTAGTCATCATAACGTCAGTATAGTTGTTGATGATGCAGAATTTTTCCGCTAAAAATAATTACTTAGTCTACTCCCAAAATGAGTAAAATTTTTGAGCATCTTTTCAGAAAAAAATTGATTCTTTGGATAGACCTAATTCCCAAAGAATTTTTTTTAGGTCTGGTACTGTTTAATAAAAATTTAAAGAATTTCCAATACAGATGTTTGAGATCCAATTTATGAATTGAAGCATGATCTCGATTCGAGTACATTATTGAGTTTCGCAGCTGGTCTGTCTAGGTTGGACTAATATACATTGAGAGATTGTAAGCACACAACTAGTGCATACATATGTTTTTAGCATCTACACAATTTTTCACATTTTCCTGATTTTCCTGACTTTTTTTGATTTGGATAAGATTGTTTGCTTGTATTTCCTTCTTCTTCTTCTCACAAATTAGGGTAGACGCCTTACTGTCCAGGCACTTAAGTTAGATGCTCATTGTATCGACCGTATCAGATCTCTCACTTCTACTCGAGCATCCTAGTTTCCTCTATGAAGCCCAGTATCTTGCCCTTCCTGGATAGTTCGTTAGCTATTATATTCCCCTTAATATCTTCATGTCATGGTACCCAAACCTAGGAAACCTTGTTATCCTGTGCTGGAATATTAAGGAAACGTTTACATTTCCTAATTAGTTTTGACCTAGTGATAGGGTTCGCAATTGCTCTGATAGCAGCCTGGTTATCAGCCATTATATTTAATTTCCTATTCTTGCCGCCTCCCTTTGCAATAATTCCCGCACAGGTTGCAAGAGCAAACACCTTTGCCTGGAAGACTGTGGTATGTTTACCCAGGCCGATATCCTTTGTTCAGGGTTAGGCCCGCAAATCCCGGCTCCTGTGCCCTGACTGAATTTTGATCCGTCCGTGAACCAGTCGTCAGGAGCAGTGAAGTACCTGGTCTCTGTTCGGTATAGAGATTTTCACCTTTTCAGTGAAGATACTTTCAGGTGCCATATTATCCGTCAGCATTCGTAACAGAGTTCTAGCGGGGGGAGGCCGAAAAGGTCTCCATGGAAGCGGTTCCTGTACTGTTTATTGCCCCTTGTGATTCCCAGCAGTGCTTGTTTTTGGAGAGGCTTGTATTTCCTGTATTCAATATCTGAATCTGAATGTTCATATTACATTTCTATTTAGCATTACTTAATTGTTCTATTTTAGTTCCAAATGACTGGAAATGTGGAATAATCTGGATAGTATGATGATTTGGTTTTACCATTAAGTGATCGTCTATTCTAACCAGCAAAGGTATATTCTAATCACGACATAGCTGTCATAAAAATAACCTTACTTAAAATTCCAAGGTGAGAGAAATTGATAAGATACAGATTTAAAATTGAAACGATTGAATTCTGAATTTGCTATCTTACTCAGTTTATCGTGATTAAAGATAACGTAACTGTAAATAGTAATGAAGCAGTTGCTTTAAGGCCAAATTGGATAATTTGTTATAAATGGTTTTTACATTTAAGAAATAATAAAGCCATATCTTCATTCCGTAAGTAATGGTCAAAATATTACGAACAACACTATATGTAGAGCTACCCAGAAAAACAAACAGAAGTAATGAATTTCTTTGCTCTTAATGCTTCTTATTACTTGTGTCTGGATCATTTATCTTTTTCTTCCTGAAGGATTTGCATATATCCTGATTCTTTTGTGTATTTTCACAGCATCCACATGATTAAATGTTGTAGATCTATTGGTTGCAGTTAGGTTGATTGTTGTAAATTTATCAAAATATGGCTATCTCAGTTTTCTATGAGGGATAATTGGTTTAGAACAAATTCTGTGGCAACTTAGGTAAACAACTTTAACGTAGGTTTTATTGAAAATTACAAGAAACACATTCTGTTGTTTGTTTTTACTGTTATATACATATGTAGCAGTATTCATTGCAAAAAAACTAGTACTTTGTAATTTCGTTTCACGGCAATCCTCATTCATAATAATTAGCAAAATAAACTTCATGACTTGTATATTTACCCATACACGAAGACCGCAAAATTCTGAGAAATCGGCTCTACGGTGTTATAACATCAATATTCAGTGTAGACTCCTATCCTATGCTAGTGTTGTTGTAAACTGAGATTAAAATGAATATTTGTATCTCATTTAATTGTCACAGGAACGTAGCATATCACAAATTGACGCGTTGCTACGCTAATCACCGCAGTCGATAAGTAAAATCCGCAGGCTGTAGTTCTAATTTGGTACACAGCCTTCCGATTTAAACAATCCCATTAACATGAAACTGTTAGCTCTGTTTTGAATAGTAGGCAGACAATGTCAACAGGTCGGCGGCAAGCAAAGTGATATGTTTAAATATTGGGATATATTTTAAGAAAACGTTTTATGTGTGTGATGTTACTAATTGCTAAAGTGTATCATCGTATGTAACAGTAGTAGTTGTTATCTAACATTGTAAATTAATTATTATTATTCATAACATAATATTTTTATTATTTCCTGATCTTGGTTGTTTTTAGTTAAACTATATATGTACTTCGTCCATAAATATGAATTGGTAAACATCGAAGTACATATTAACCGTAAAAGAATTGACGTACCTTTCCGAATTCCGCTTCTGTAATTGAAATAACAAGAGTTGACAAATAGAAACAACCTCCACGTGAACAAGTGGCTATATTCCATTCTCATTAAATATTTTGATACACATGCATATATACCAACCCCTCAAAAACTTACCAGATTAGAGATGGCTATGATTTTTTCATACGATTGGTAACAGTGCTACAGTGCGTTACTTTGAAAGTTCCTTAGTTTGTATGTCATCGTGATGTGTATAAAAATTACAAATTCTATTTTAGAGAAAATGTTTATTATTAAATTTAAAAGCTATAATACTACTAAAGATGATGCTAAAAGTGTTGTCCATTATTTTGGAAGGTAGAAACGGACTCTACGCTTCATACTCTCAAAACCATTTACAAGGTGTTGTGGGGTTATGTCAGCACAGCCTTAGATCATACACCGTGTCCGTAAATGTTTGAAGCTGACAGCTACTGTAAAATTTTGGTTAAATTTGTAACACTACACTACAAGAATTAGTATTAGCGTCCCACGTGGTAGCTACTTTCAGCATAAGTATTAAAATTGTTTTTTAAAATCAAATACTACTACTAATGCTTCCTTGTGGAAACGTTTATTGGTAATTGAAATTAGTTAAGAAAATAATTATAAAAGATTATAATTATATATGTATAAAACCATTGCAATGACAAAAATACAAACATTCTTTATTAGTAAATATTGCAATTAAAAGAAATGGTGCAGACATAAATTAAATCTTTGTTTCATACTTTCGAAAATATTTTGTTCTTGTGAATCGTTTGAATCTCGTTTATAAAATCTAAAACGCATATTGAAACATAACCTTACTGGAATGTAATATCAAATGTCACTTCCACGAATTTATTTTAGTAGTTATGAAAATAACTGATTGTCAGTACAAGGAAAAACTAATACGGGAATGAAAATTGAACAGAAAAACTATACTAAAACCCAACGAAAATACAGCCGTGCGGCTATGCCCAGAGAGGAATAATCCAACTGACATTCTCAGGGTAAACTTTAAGCACAGATATTGCATACATTTTGACAGGCGTCAGCTTCAAACATTTTTACGGACACGCGATAGATGTACTATATGATTCAAAATATTTTTTATACGACAATATAACATTCAAGCTACTCAGAATTCTAACATTTAAAATTAATCAGAGTTGACAGGTAAGTAAACGATATTAAGCTAAGCCATACGTTTCAAATTGTATATGTAATCCATAGCCACCACATGTAAAAAGTATTACAATGGATACTGTTACGTATCTCATAAGAACTTATTACCGACTATGTTTCCAAGATGTGCAACGTGCCTTTTTTCATTATCTTTTTTGTGAGTAAGCTATCACCAATGCTGCTGTTTTTCTCTGTACCCCTGATTGTCCGGGAAGCGCAATACTCTTTTTTATCGGACATGTCATATGTCACCATATGTCATTCGGACGTTTTGTTGACAGGACTCGTACTGCTATTTGAAAATAGTTTTTCCTTCTAATTATTTCTTTACTTTTGCATTATAAGTCATTTTTTTACATAGTTTTAAGAGGGCTAGTTGAATATGTGAGAAAACAGATTTTCTTAAATCGTACACTATGCAGTATGAATTTCGCGGTTAAACTTGTTTCAATTTCGCGCAATTTTAAGCCAATCATTGCCTGAGTGATACAGACTAAGCAAGGTATATAATGACTTTCGTCAATAAGAACGAAAAGGAAGAATATAATTTGTCTCTGCTATGTTGGGAACACAGTTGGGAAGCTAATGCGGTATCCATGTAATATAGATGATCTAGAGCACAGCAATCCCATCCGTAATAGAATTGCGAAGCTCTGCGATTGTATTATGTCTGATCTTAAAAATGATATTCTTCAAATATAGAAAAATAAAATAGTCTAAAATTTTCAGATCGGGGGATCTAGCTGGAAAATTAATAATTCTGGCATTGAAAAATTGCTCCACCAAAGCGATTGTGTTCGAGATTTGTGTGCCGATGCATTGTTTTGTTGAAAAAATCCTTTCTGTCAGTTCGTCATCATGAAGTTCGTCAATAAAAGGCTGTAACAGTTTTGGTACACTACATACGTGTATGTATGTCCAGTATACACGTTACAATTAAATCAAATGAAGTTGTATAAGTTGTTTAGCTTTAGTGTCTCCAAACTTCTCATATCACTTTTCTATTTTCAATCGCAGTGTCTTCTTATGAATTTAATTTTTTAGTAGTTTCACGAAGAGACCATTTTTTGGAACTTACTTATTAGAGTGTGGCCGAATGTTTATTGTTTTAAGTTTTACTTGGAGTAAAAAATCCCAAAGTCGCAGGTCAAGACTACTTATCTCATTTTCGATTTGTAATGTAAACTATAAGTATACGAGTTAAGTATTTTGCAATACGAAAATACATACATACTTGATGCTTGCTGTTTAAGTGCGATTCATCTTTGTTATTGTTTACAATGCCGCGAAAAAGTTTTGCAAAAAATTGTCGTTGACTGGTGACCGATTTAAACGAAATTTGGTGGGTTTATAGAGTGAGTATTTCAAGAACAACTGTAACTTTCTGAGTTTATGACTCGCCCGCTTTAGGGGGATAAAGCGCCATATCGGTGACACTGTCCTTAGCTCTTTGCTTTAATACGAAGTATAAGCTACAATTATTGAGAATTGAATAATCTAGTTACCCGTGTTGTATGTTAAATAGTGCATTATTTTATCTGTCAATTGCAGATTAGTTTGTGCAATTCGGTTGAATAGTGTTTGAGAAATAGTATTATAGAATAAGCTACTGTTATTGAAAAATTGAACTTAATGATTTACTATGATGTCAAAAAAGGCTTGAGCGCGTACAAAATCGGCATTTGGAGATCTCGCACCATCATTGGCTACTGTTTATAGATGGTCCTCCTTTCACTGCAAGATTTGGATCCTCGCAAGTGAGATCAATATTCATTTACATTTCAAACAGGTTGTAACTCGGTATGTACTCCATTATCTGGCAGATTTACGAAAAGCAGAATGTGTTAGAATTTGTCAGCAAACTTTAGCTATGTTGAATGCTGGTGGCCATCAAATTATTTCGAAAATTGTAACTGGCGATGAAACGTACATACTGCTTTTTGATGCTCCCATTCGCCAAGAAAGCCGAGCCTGGATACATGAAGATGAGGAAACCCCTACGATGGCGAAAAAATAAAGAGCAAGGAAAAAAGTTATGTACGCAGTAATTTTTAGAAGTACTGGTGTCGTGGCTGCAATTAAATTAGACGATTAGAAGACGGTATCGTTAAATGGTATGTTGGCGATGTGACTGCTGGCTATTTCTTGAGTTCAAAAAACGTTTGAGAGGGGAAATGTTCCAGTCATAAGAAGAGATTGATATGTTTTTTTTATAGTATCCCTAAAGACATATGGTTGAATGCTTGTAAACTATGGAAGGCGAGAATGGTTAAGTGCATTATTGTAAATGGCAATTACTTTGAACATACATATTTAAAATAAGAATTCTAAAAAGTTGTATCAAACTTTCTATTGTCAATAATTGTAGCTTGTCTCTTGTATCGTCAAAACTATGAAATATATCGAAAAAAGTGTTAAAATAAATACTTAACTGTTTTAGCAGTACTACAAGGTGATGACCATAGTTTGAAATAAATATGAGGGCTAGAGGTTGTTGCTGGGAAAGAGAGACTATTGTCAATGCAGTGTCTATTGGATGCACAATAACTGGAGAAGGATACATTTACCAGGAAGGTAACGATCCCAAAATCACTGTATAAAGGCGGTTAAGAATTATTTCCAGGTGAAATCTGCCGAAGAAGTTTTATCCTTAATAGAGTGACTGCCACAAAGCTCTGATTACAACCCCATAGAATTACTGTCAGATCGCTTGGAACTTGTGTTCAAAGTGATTGGAAGTTCGAAAAATATCTCGTAGTAGCCAAACACCATGCTGGAATGCTCTGCAGAATGTGTGAAATCCTATATATAGATGATCATCTGGAGCGGTAAATTCAAAGGCTGTCTCGTATTTTCCAGGCAATTACTAATGCAAACAGGGGACGGGTCTCTCTGGGTCCTCTTCTAGCTTTACTTTTTATTAACGACCTTCCACCTCCTATTAACAGTTAAATTTTAATGTTCGTTGATGATGTGAAAATAATTACACCGACAAATTCGAATGTGGATTTGCATACTTCTTCAGGATAATTTAGAAAGGATTAGTCGCTGGTGTGATAGAGACAGTTTGTCATGGTTTCAAATAGAATGTGATGAGGTTAAAAAACGTCTTTTTCAATATGATAATATGATTGCTCACATTACTATCCAGAAATGCATCAATATCAAGGATTGGCCATGTTAATGACGTTGTTTCTTCGGTCACAAAGATGCTGAACCTTTATTTTATGTACTACAAAGCGATTTATAAATATGCTTTAAAAGCATTCTACGTAGCTTCTAGCAAGAGCAAAGTTTGAGTATGTATCAATTATCTGGAGCCCAATTTATAATGTACACGCAAAAGTTGGAGAGACAGCACCAAGAAGGTTTTTAAAGCACTTGTGCAAGAGGTTCAATATTTATGCCTTTAGAGGGTAATATTTTGCTTCTTGTCTTCTCCATGTCTTCACTGAAAACTCGACACATTGCTTCTGATTGATATTTACTCCACAAGTTGATACATTACCAAGTTGACTCACCCAACCTTCTCAGTAGACAAAATTTTTGCGCACCTAGCATTACTCAATGAAATAGGCGTATATTTCATTTACCACAGGCTCACACAAAGATACTATTACGTTTTTGTGTCGTTCTTATAATAGATATGGTGGCTTTTGCTTGCGTTATATTGGTTTACCCTGTATACAGGATTGCTAGGAAAAAATACTGAAAATATATTTTTTTTTATACGGTGTAGGATTACACAGGTCCGCAAATATTTTTTTTGTCAGCTGCACGAGATATTTTTACTGAATTATATGTTTTAGAATGCGCTGATTTCAGAAGTGATGTCCATTTTTTTGCTATCACATAAGGTTTTTTTTGCAAATTCAAACACAAAAAGTTGATAAAAGCACTCGTTTATTCAAAATTATCAAACATAATATTTTTTACAACCAATGAAACATTATTTTGAGACATACATATAGTAACAATATTATACTTACTCATGTTTTTTATGAAACTTTTTCTTCTTTTCCTTGATACTTCGCCGAATGCTTTTCCGATTTCCATCTTTAGTTTCCCGCTTAAGCATCCAACAGTAGTCTGCAAGCATAGTGACATCCCCCTGGTGAAACTGCTCCCCCTGTTCTTCACTGTAAGCTCCCAGGCTTTAAAAAATGGACCTTTAAGGTCATCTTGCAGCCTTGAACTTCGTACGCTGCTAGCATCCGTTGAACAATGGTTTTGTAGTCAGGATCTTTAGTATTTCCCAAAAACTTTCGCACTACATCCTTGAACGATACCCAAGCTTCTTTTTCCTTCTCAGTCATACTTTCCACAAAGAGTGTGTCGGTTAAAAGTTTTCTTAAGTCGGACCCAGTGAAAACTCCCTCTTTCAACTTTGCTTCTGACAGCTTCGGCAATTCTGTATATAGATATTTAAAACAGTCCCCATCCTTTTGGAGCGATTTTACAACTTGTTTCATCAACCCCAATTTGATATGGAGAGGGGGCAACAAAACCTTTTCTGGTGGTACCAAATTAGTATTGTAAACATTTTTCTCTTCAGGTTTTAAAGTTTCTCGGGGTGGCCAATCATTTTTAGTCCAGTGCTGTTTTCTGGCCCTACTATCCCACCGGCATAAGAAGCATGGGCATTTAGTATAGCCTGCCTGCTGACCCAAAAGCATCGTGAGTATTTTGAAGTCCCCACAAACCATCCATTGATGGTCCTGATTTTTGATTGTCTCCAGGATAATGGGTATAGTTCCGTCAGGAAGTGGTAGCAAAGAATAGCTAACATTGTAAATTTTTTTCAATAAAGTTTTTTTATCAATTATTAAATTAAAAAAACACATAGGTTTATTACTAATGAATATGAATAGTGCGGTACACATAAAAACCTATATGTGAATGAATGAATTTTTTGCATATTTTTCCTGCTTTTGAGAGGTCAAAATCTATAAGAGAAATGTTGAAAAATTCTATGCAGTTTTCTAGTCGCATTCCTGTGATATCTATGTAATAATTTAAGAATTAATACAAAACTATTTTAATAAGATATTTTAAAAAATGCTATGATGATAATAAATTTGCCCAACTCTGCATGCGAATTACCTACATATATTTGGCGCCTTTATAAAACATCTACATACATACATATGTTAATTAATCACAAATGCCAATCTTATAGTTATGCTTTATCAATACGAAAATCTAATGTATAGTGTAGACGTATAAATGCAAAAGTGTACATATGTACAATACATTTCCTGGAAGTAGTTTTACGAACAATATCAAGTCAATAATTTGCAGTATCGATTACGAAGTGTACGTACCTCTTTGTACAGTATTCGATACAGTATTAATCTGGCGAGTGTAGCTATGTTTATTCCTGAAGTTTTCAAGTTTAATTTATTTTTATATTATTCATAATTATTATTCAAGTTAACTGAATAACTTTATATAATAGCTTTCAAAATTTTCTGCAAGGAACTAATAATGGAGTGTGTTTGTGTTGTGGTGGGTGTTTTTTCCATGAATCAGCTATCGCGTAAAACAAGTATAACCAGCAACACCGGCAGATATTATTAGCAGGTGAAGAGAGAAATCATCTTTATTCAACTTTACTAGGTTCATATTATGACATTTGGTGATAGTGTTAAGTTCTTCATTTATGTTACGTTAGTGTTGCAAATAAATTCTCTGTCTGCCAAACGTTCCGTGGAGATGGCACTTTGGAGTAAACATATTTCTAGAGCTAGCAAATTTTCTTGTGAGCCAAGACCAAAAGCATTGCTATTATCAAGTTTAATTAAAGGCGTTAATATTAGAAATATAATTCCCAAGAGAACTGTACTGCATAGGTAAGTCTATGCACATATGTACATCTCGGTAAAAAATATATTTATTATATTTTTAGATGTGGTGGTACGTCAGGAATCTGCACTAATCATCTCGCAGAATGTATGGTAGATCCAAAAGGAATACAAAATATACGATTGCCATTTCTAGTGATTGAGGGCAAGAAAAGATATGTTTTTTACAATGTTAGTAATCATACCTCATGCATTTGCGAAGTACCATCGATCAGCGTCTCCCACATGTAGCTCTTATGCATAACCTACAACCTACTGCACAACAAATTAAGTTTTTGAACGGTTTTTATAAATTTTAAAGTATTAAAATTCTCATTCGAACAAATACATATTTTTTTACTAAACTCCGAAATTCCAATCAACGCAATCTAATGCTTCTCTATAATATGAAACTTCACAATAAACACACATCCACTTAATGGCGCTGGTGTTTATCGAGGGTATACTTTATGATTTATGAACGTTAAACTCATGTGTGCTTGATCTTATCTTCGAATGGTTTTCTTGCCCTAGTTCAATTTTACGTTGGGATTTCTTGATAACCATTAGTTGGCGGTGCCAGAATTTGTTGTGGCATTCTCATAGGCATGTCAAAATCGGCTCATAGGATTGCTAACTTTTTTTGAGCGTGATAAGTTAATCATTTGCTCTCTGTCAGTACTACTAATCTAAACACCTTATACGAATTTTTCCTCCGGTTTCTCTAGACACGTTGCTCAATTTTCTGCTTTGATAACACCTCCTTTGAGAGCCTAGAAAGGGCGGCTGAAGTTGCCTCCAAGGATGGGTTTCAATACCTCTGCTTTGGTGTCTTGTTGTTGATCTCATCAGAAACCTAACCAGTAACCCATATTAGGTGTAAAGATACGCTGACGACCTAGTAATCACGATCCTCGATAAGCATGATAATACACATATGCACATATCCCTCAAATGATTACTATCGTCTTTTTTACGAGAAGAAAAATCTATCGTAAATGCCTCCCTAGAGCGGAAAAGTATCAGCTTTAGTGAATACTAGGAGTTTATCTTTGACAATAAACTGTCATGCAACTGCAGTGCTAGAAGCCTTACTGGAAATTAAGTGACTGCACATCTACATCCCAAGACAAGTTAGGGTAAAAGCACTAGTTCTGGATTTACCTAAACGTATTAGCTGATTGCGTGAATTGCACAAACTAGCTACTTTACCTACAACTTATTAATTAATCTCTTGACTAATTTCTAAGGTAACTTACATTTACAAAAATTGCATTTCAGTACGCATTTTTCCTGAAAAAGTAGAAACTAGCGGTTGATCCACAATTGGACCGCCGGTACTACTTGAGGATCAAGTAACGAAAAGCAGTTTGCTTCTGTATACTGATAGAAAACAGCATAAAGATCATATAAATACAGTGCGCATGAGATTATAACGCTCCACAGACAAGATACACAATGTGATCCGAAACTAGTGACCGGCACTAATTGAGGATCAAAAGATCAGGATATTATTTAAATGCTAAAATGATGAACTCTAATTTAAGAAAATTATATTTTAATGGCAAAAATCCGAATTTCATGATCTGAACAACAAGTTACATGAATTTGAGGGCCGTCATTAAGCTGTGCAGTTCATTGTTCATGATTGTTTACATTTGGTGCAGAAAATTTTTTTTGGTCGAGCGCTATTAGACAACTTCTGACATGTTTGATGGTACCACAGCTTACATTTGATGCACTGTATCCAAGTGTCTCCTCTAAAATCATCTTCAAATGCCCCACCACATTCACCACAGGTATCGTTATCATTTTCTTTATCGCTTTCACTACTTTCACTTGTACTTTCAACTCTTCTTCTTTTTGCTAATTTGTTTTTTTCCTTTTGCTCCATTTCGTTCAAGAACTCAAGTGAAGTTACACATCTAGTAGTAGTTATTCTTTTAGAACGTTTGGTATTGTCTTGCTCTTGTGCCAAATGTTCTTTTATCGCCTGAACTACTAGTGAGACAGAAGAATTTCCTGTGGCATTAGATGAACATCTGGGTTGTCGCTCATCGTTTTGCCTAACAGAGACAGGAATAGTATCATTACTAGTCATCTAGGTGAAAGTGGTGGTACAAAAGGTGAGTGTGGACTGCAGAAGGATCCGAAGGCCAGCCACCACTTCCTCGAAATCCACCCAAGCCAAAATTTTAGTTAAACAATAATTTAAACTTTAAATGCATTTAGTACATGGCGTTACTGCAAGGTTATAAATGACTTATCCGAAAGACAAGACTAGTGCTTCAGGTAAAGCTATGTGCTTTTTTATCCAAACTATATACTTTTAGCTCTCTTTTGTGTGAATTTAAAAGCGCTGAACTATATACAGAAGTAATTACAAATTTTTACTTTAATTTATCTTAATTTCTCCTTAAAATTTCTGCCAATAAATGCAAACGCGCTTGCATAGATCAACTGGCTTCTCTGATTCACAAGCGATGATAAACATACTGGTGAATCCAACTTAAAAATAAAATATAACAAAGGTATTCCCTCCGTTGTCTCGTCTTTAAACTGAATCAGTCCAACAGCTCTCAGCCTAAGTGTTTTAACTTATCTGTTTATTATCAAAATGTTAGAGGACTTCGGACTAAAACCCATTCCTTTTTTCTTGCGTCTTGTGAATGTTCTTACGATGTTCTGGCTATCACGGAGACGTGGCTTGATGAATCCATAAATTGTTCAGAATTGTTGCCTTCAAATTATAATAGCATCAGGTGTGACAGAAGATGCTCCTTAATCAACCGTTCGACTGGTGGCGGAGTCCTGATTGCTTTGAGAGATGGTATTCGGTATGAAGTTCTCGATATGAGTTTCATTATTGCACTTGTTCCTGCTGTTGATATAGTTGTGTGTAAATGTATATTCGGCTCTATGTCGTTTTTCGTTGCGGCAATATATATACCACCGTTTATTAGTCATCATGAGTTTGAGGTGTTTTGTGAAACTTTGGAAGTTTTTTTACTTGACAAGCCAACCATAATCATTGGCGACTTTAATATTCCACTATATCTAAATGGTCCTGACTCTTGTCCTAAATGTTTTACATTTTATTGTTTCTGTAGCTCGTTAAATTTTACGCAACACAATTCTGTGAAAAACTGCGACAACAGACTTTTAGATTTAATAATATCGAATGTTTCTTGCGACGTTTCTGTTGAAGCTGCCGACTCTCCTCTCATTCCGGTTGATCCATATCATCCTCCTCTTTCAATAGACTTAAACATTTTGTCACCAACTCCGACATCTGCCTTTCCTTCGAATACAAATCTGCGATACAACTTTCGGCGAGCTGATATGGAACTGTTATGTGATAATATTGATAGCTATTTTCTAAGTGAATTCAAAAGGATGCGTTCTCTGTGCAAGTCTACAATATCGGAAGCGTACAAGACATATCTTGATTCAGTGGAGACGTCGTTGCAGCATAATCCTAAAATGCTATTTCAATATCTGCACAATAGGAAGGGTTCTACAAGAATACCCAGTACCATGATGTACAATGATGTTGTTTTAGATAAGCCGTCTAGTATTGTTAATGCCTTCGCTAGTCAGTTTTCATCTATTTACAGTGTGAGCTCGGCTGTCGGACCAGACCTATCTCAAAATATTGGTGTTCCGTTTTCTTTACCATATGTTACTGAAGAAGACGTGATCCAATTAATGTATAAATTCCCAAATTGTAATACTTCTGGTGATGATTTGATTCCATCATTTTTACTTAGTGAATCGAGATACGTTCTAGCTAAACCCCTTATGATGATAATTAATCTATCTATTAAAACGACTGTTTTTCCTTCGTTATGGCGGCGTACTAGGGTCGTTCCTGTGTTCAAAAAAGGTGCCAAGAATTATATCGAAAATTATCGACCTATATCAATAATTTCAAATTTCGCAAAATTATTCGAGAATGTAATATACTCATGTGCATATAATAACATTAGACCATCCATCTCACCACATCAACATGGTTTTGTTCGAGGTAGATCAACGGTAACGAACCTGGTATGCCTGACGCAATACATCTGTCAAGAGTTGGATCGCCAAGGTCAGGTAGATGTTATCTATACCGATTTTAGTAGTGCTTTTGATAGTATTGATCACGGTATGCTCTTACACAAACTGTCTTCCTTTGGGTTCAGTCCCTCATTGGTGCAATTACTATGGTCCTATTTGAATGGGAGGTGTAACTATGTATTCTACAATGGTTTTATTTCTTCCACTTTTACTCCTACATCTGGCGTTCCCCAGGGTTCCAGTCTGGGGCCACTACTCTTTATACTATATATTAATGATCTACTTGATTCACTGTCTTGCTCTGTTTTGGGTTATGCAGATGACATAAAAATCTATTCTACTATTGAGTCAGTCAATGACGTATTTCACTTACAACAGAATCTCAATACTATAGGAGGTTGGTGTTCCAAATTTAATTTAAATCTTAATATAGGAAAATGTTGCCATGTTACCTATACTAGAAAAGTAAAGCCAATTGAGTCGGTGTATACTATACGCGAAAACGCTTTGCAAACTGTTAAATTAGTGAAGGACCTCGGTGTGTTCTTTGATAACCGCTGCTCCTTCTCCTATCACATCCTAAACCTGTCGCTGTCTGCTTCTCGTACCTTGGGCTTTGTTTTGCGCTCCTGTAAAAATTTCAATGATGTTCGTGTTTTTAATAGTCTTTTCTATGGTCTAGTTCTAATTAAATTAGAATATGCATCACAAGTATGGTCCCCACATTATGTTTATCTTCAACTGGCAGTGGAGAAGATTCAACGACGATTTTTGAAATATCTATCTTTTAGAAGTGATGGTTTTTATCCTCTGCGTGGCATTGATTATGCGACTCTGTTAACCCAGCACGACATGGAAGCCTTAACCTATCGTCGGGAAAGACATGGAGCTCGTTTCGTGTGGAAACTGGTTAATGACGCCATTGATTGTCCTTTTCTCCTATCTTCCATAAATCTCGCAGTTCCTAGACTTTGTTCCCGTTATTCCTGCACTTTCGCAATCCCATTCTCAAGAACCAACATGCTGCACACTTCACCAATGATAACTATGTGTAGAGCTGCTAACTTGCATTACAATGATATTTTTGTAGATTCCATTAATAACTTTGCTTGAGTTAGTTTTATTTTTTTTCTCTTTTTTGTATTATTGTATGTATTCAACAATTTACATTTATGTTTTGTCCTGTAATTGGCACTAGCTGTTGGACAATAAACGCATATTATTATTACTATACTACATTAATCTATCGTCTAACTTCAGAAACTAAGAGCACAGATATTTTGATCCACAATTAGCGCCCGATTCACAACTAGTGCCCTTACCCTATATCTAGTGCCCTAACTCTACATAAGTAATCTAGTGCCCTAACTCTAAGTATTCTTAAGGAATTAAAACCTGGGAACATTAGAGGACACTTGAAAATTCTCGAGTATCCCATCAGTGATAACATTGGAAAGGACAGTATCTCTATATAATCCAACTTTAACCAACCCTATAAAGTGGTCATTGAACGCCGCAAGAAACGAAGAGGCAGATAAGATTGATACAGAAGCAGTAAAAATGCCTTTTATTGGGCTTGATTGTGGTATCCAAACGAGACACCTAAAACAAGCGATAAACAAATGGGAGGATAATAGAAAGGCCTCTCATTGACAGAATATGTCAGGGTAAAAGTAGGAGTAGGCAGTTTTATCAGAATCGCCTAAGTCTGCAAAGCTAGTGCTATCTATCAGCAAATGTGATCTTAGACTATTGGCAGGATTTTTGACAGCTCGTGCGGTCCTAAAATACTACCTATACAAGTTTGAGGAAATTAAAGATAAAGTCTGTCGCCTATGCCAAGAAGATCTAGAAACATTTGCACTAATACATTGGATGAATTATGTAGCTTTGAATATCGCAAAATTGCAACCTTGCCGCCTTTATTTAAGTCTCCTTCAAGATGATGAAAAGCTTGCTGATGGTCCTATACCTTCACGTGTTAGAGTCCGATATTTATTGCTTACCTATATTCTTTTAACCAAACCAAAACGTTGTCGGGGTTTGAGTGCTTAATTTTTTGTGAGTGAATTAGCGCTGTCTGTTTTCAGCCTTTAATGTTACGTAATTCGACTTAATAAGGGATCATTCGTTAAGAATGTTGGTTTACAGGAGAAAAGTTAAAAATAACCCAAAGATAATATTATCACATTATAAAAATGTTAAAGTTTAAGTACATCCCCTAATCAATTAAAATTTTTTCCACGAATCTCTTGAGGTGACAATTTAGTGATGATCTAAATATACGCATATTAACGCAAGTTTGATTGAATGAATAATGAGATTTCAAATACTACTCCTACTGGGAATTTATTCAGCTCACGACATCCTTTATTCTACTTACAATTATCGTGAAATTTGCACAGTATTCAGAACTGCAAACGATGATGCGTTATCATTCAAAGTAAAGGAGGGAGACGTTTAATGAAATCAAAATAGCATGATGATTATGAGTGCTAACCGCAGATACGAGAACTTATGGAGATGCGGTAGTACAGTGGAAAGTTAATTCGTTCAATGCATACAAAAATCCGATCCACTGCGTAAATACCGTGCTTTTAAAGATCGGATCCGAAGAATTATATAATGACGTAGGAGTCTACTCTAGCTTTATAAAACGGGTACAACTGGACTAAAACTATTCATTTTTCACCGTTAACTTAACCACAACGCTTGATACCGTATCAACGACTTCAGTGTGGTGTAACTTATATAATTCATCAAGCAATTCTTTCGGTTTGAGTGATTAGTTTTATTTTTAAATCATGTTACCCATTGCTAATATTTCTTTGATTGTCTTGGTTTGCGTACTAATATCAGTACAGTGCCGTGCGGCCAAACTTGACAGTTTTGCTATATGGAAGGCACAAAAGGCAGCTACACAAGAATTTAAATGTCAACCACGACCTAGGAGTTTTTTAGCTTCGAACATTATCGACGAACTTGAAGGCGATAACGATATAATTCCATGGGAAACGGTACTTCATAGGTATGTACATAGTTATATAACGATTTATTATTACGACTGTGTATATTAAATTTTTGTTTCTTCATTCTACAGATGTGATAGCCATTCAGGCTGTTGTGGAAACAGGGGTGTCTGTACAGAAACTCCCGATGGAATAGAAGTCGTCAAATTGGCTTTTTTCTCGCATAAAATTCAAGATATTGTAGTTTTCGAAGCAAAAAATCACACAAGGTGCAGCTGTCAAAAAGAAAATTCTAGTACGATTAAGTAATAATTAGAATCTCATTGTAGTGAGTGTTGTGATTACTGTTTGTAAGTCATTATTTATTTATTTGTTGTTGATAAAAAGTTTTAATAAACAAATTGTGGAAAATTACATCAGTTTTCTGTTTTAATTCTTATATGAAACTGCCTGTAACTGAGCTACTTAAATAAGAAGGATCAAGAATTAGTGATGTCCATGTTGCAGTGGTTCTCTTCGTATGCCACCTTTTGGAACATTTTACGCAAAATTCTAATTTTATGAGTAATGGTTCAGATGGAAATTGAACCCAAATCGTTATCTCATATTTTATGGACAGACAACTTGACTCTGTATAGTGGAGTCAATACACAAAACTGTAGCATCTGGTCAGCGGATAATCCACAAGAAGTCCTTCAAGAAGGTCTTCATGACTGACTGGAAAGTCCACCACGGAATTGCAAACATCATTTTTATGACCAGTCAAAGAATTGTTAACTAATGTTTTTCAAAATTATGTGGTAAGCAGACATTTCGCAAATTAATGAATTGCTAAAGTTGGGCACACAGTTATATTGCTTGAAATTCAGCAAATCACAACATCCTCGAGGACTGGAGGCTTTTGTAGCTAATAGGTATGGGGTAGAATAAAAAGATGGGGAATTAAAATCCCCAATGAAGAGTAGGGGAGAAGTGTGTACCTTGGGACACTGTGTACGTCAGGGCATGAAGTAATTAGCAACTATATTGTAGTCACAACGCGTCGAGCTAGGAGGCGCCATATGAAGTATAACGTTCAACCGCGCCAATTCTATCACGAATTTCAGATTTCTAGTTTTACGGTAGTGGAAATTAATTACAGTTTACCAAATTTGTGTCCTGTAAAGCAAGAAGAAGGTAAGTTGAGGTAACTGCATAAGTTTCACTAATTGTAGCATACAGTATTCAACATATTTCTACAATTTAAATGTATTTAACCTAAAAATCTAAATTTGTTTGCATTGCATGTGTGTTCACTACGTAATTGTACCTTGGGACATACCCAGGGGTGTACCTAGGGACATGTCCCAAGGTATACCGGTCTATATTTACTTGCGTAACGTAAAAAGGATTCCTCCTGATTCTAAGGCCATTGAAGCAGCTGCCGAAAAAGTTTTCAGCAATCAGTTAACATTGAGAGGTGCGGCCCTAGAATTGAATGTGAACAGGACTATATTGTGCAGACATTTGCGGAAACATAGAACAAATGGAGAAGCTGCGTTTGTGGAAAGAAGAAAAGGAACTGAACACATACTTAAAACAGTGTTCAGATATGCACTACGGGTTATCTGCTGTAGAAGAAAGAAAGTTAGCCTGCAAATACGCTATAGCTAATAAGATTAAAAATCCAGATTCGTGGATAAAAATCAGAATAGCAGTAGATTGGCTACAGTACTTTTTAAAGAGAAATGCAGATCTAAGTTTACGCAGGCCGCAGGCTACCAGCATCCCTAGATCCACTGCGTTCAACAAGGTTAACATAAATATATTCTTCGACAAGTTGGAAGATGTT
>SMLS01071909.1:0-84600 GCA_004785975.1 Popillia japonica
CTGCAGCGTCTACAAACTCTGGAAACTCCTAGAAGGGAATTGTTTAAAATTCTGGAAGTAGAGCATTACATTTAAGTGTACCTAATTTAGAATACCTTTATAGTTGCTTTTCATTTTTATATTAGAAATTTTGTATTATTTTCGCAAGATGTGGGTTATGTTGCTCCGCCATTATAATAAAGTTTATTTTTCCTCAAAATATGATCTATAAATGTTATTTTTAGGTAGCTAAATTTACTTCTATATTGGTTCTTTTTTATATTAATGACCAAAGTTAGACATATTAATCGGTAATGTTTGTATTTTTAATCGGAAAGTTATCCTGGCCAAAGTGACCCAACTACATCATCTAACTTTGGCCACCCATATACATATGTATGTATATGTAGATATTTAATATATGTTATGAACTGACACAAATATTTGTGATTTTAGTTACCTTAAGTTTGTAAAAAGATTACATTACATTAAAAAATTGAAAGTGAAACAAAGTCAGCCGAGTTTACGGTATGTATGGTAGACATTTTTTATTCAATACTAGTAAAGTACCATTTAGATCTTCCTACAACGCAACCTTGTGATCTAGCCCTTTCGGTCACCATGTCAACAACTGACTACATTAGAATTAATATTTTTGCAGGAAATCTAGACATTGCCATTGGCTGGTTCACACTGTTGTCGATTATTTACATGTAGTTTTCACGAGATTAGTCATACCTGTGGCACCTAGTATTTAGAAATTGACTAAATAATACTTTCCACAAAGAAATCTATATTGTTTGCTAGACAGCATTACAGGTCACTGTAAAAGGGTAAATAATAACTGCCACTGATGTTAAATGAGTTTGGAATTGTCACAAACATAGAGAGTAAAGCTTAAATACTACTACTACTTCATGACTCAAGAAAAAATATTATTTATTTATTGTAAAAGATGAGTCGTAAACGACCGTTGACTTACGGAGAAATTTGGCACAAAATTTGTCGGACATTGCGGACCTTACCGGCGATGATAAAACCATGTATGAGGAATGGCAGGAAGAAGGGGTGTTTAGAGGTATGTGCCGTCTTTGTAGTCGCACTATCACTAGTAATATTGATTATTGATGACCAAAAAGGGGACGATTTAGAACGAGGAGTGTTTGAAACTCACGATTTTTGCGATACGGTTAGCCAACTACAATCAATCAATAGCCAACTCTACAAGACTTGACACTGAAAGACAGGGTCAAGATTTTATTATTTTTCCTTCTTTTGTTTCCTTACATCCCCACACAAAATTATTAAGTTACGGCTTTACCATTCAGTCACAGCGGAGCCATATTACATGATTTAACTCGCCCAGGCGTGTACGTAGAGCTTATCATGCACTACCAAAAATTTTCAAAAAAATTAATGAATCCTAGACAATTTTACCAGTCAGAGGAAAAGACTCACAATCAGTCGAAAAAGAGAAAGAACAAAATAAAAATAATAGATTTTGTCACATATAATGTACATACATAGATTTAAATGTTAAATAAATAGGACAATTAATTAATTAGCATTTCAGCATACGCATAGTTTAATAAAATTTAGTACGCTGGAATAATTAAATCACATTGCTCTGTATTAAAAGTAGAATAATCAAAACACGATAATGTGAAAATCAAAATCTGTGTCACAGTAACAGCTGCTATCGTAAAGATTAAAAAAGACATCATTAGATTTAACGATTGATCGATATGAATGCATTTCATTTCATAAAAAGGGCATTAACAAAGGAAGGAAAACTGATACCAACTGGAAACTAGTAAACTTTGTCACGCTCCTGTATCTAGGACACAGATGCTTGTGCCAATGCGTTACAAACAACTAACGAGATTGATATCAGTTATTTTATACGATGTGTTATGTATTGCTTTTTGATAACCACCTACGTTTGTACCGTATTGTGTGTGTATACCATTCCCAGAATTTTGAAACGACTCCGCTGAATATTGCATCGCAATATCGCAACACTGCGATTATTACATTAAAAAATAAGCTAGTGTTTGGAAAAATTCAATATTCCATGTTGATAATTGAAAACTAACTATACGATTGATGTTAAAAATTCGAAGCTTCGTGTTACTAATTTGAAAATGTCAGGGCTGTTTTCAAAATTAATGATGTTATTGCAGTATTCATATCCATCGGGTTTTGTGTACACAAATTTTAAATTACATATTTGTGTCTTTACGTGCTGTTTTGATGTTGTGGTGTGCTTATTACATTTTTATTTTTCTGGGACATCTACTGGTTTGAAAACACATCTGATAAAATTTAGAATATTTAGAGGTTGTCAGGGCTTTGGGGTAATGTAATTTCTATTATAGATTTTTATATAATCGATTATTCAATTTATGATATTTGAGGGGTAATTTTAATAATTTTTTAAGTGAAAACAATTTCATTTTCCGTTATTGATAATGCTATTGATATGATTAATATTTAAATGGATATCATATACCTGCACAAACTTAGATATGGTGGTTGTAAAAACACTACATTAGGAAAATAGTGTACTTTATTATTTATTAGTAATGGTACAGTAACACACACAAAGCACACGACTAGAGAAAGATACATCAGTTGAACTGTAGGCTAACATAACAAGTATTCGTAATACGAGGGCTGGTTGATGAATATACGAATTGGAAATAACGCAAGTTTTTTAGACTTCAACAATTATTTTTCAATGTAACTCCCTTTAAGTTGATGCACTTTTCCTAGCGTCGTTGTAACTTTTCTAAGTCCTCCGTATGGTGCGGCTTTTGTTGGCGTTCAACATACTCTGCCGCGGCGGCGGACTCATATCTCTTTGGGCCCATTCGACCGATACCTCTTTCCGGCGAGCTATCTCTTAGGGCTTGTGAATAAAAAGAAGTCTCACGGAACCAAATCTGGAGAATATAGAGGTTGGGCAGCAATTCGTAGTGCTATTTGACCAATTTGATTGTGGCGACTGCGGAGGCGTGAACCGATGTGGAGGAGTACTTTTTTAGAATCGGGTAAGATCTAAAGTAATAATCCAAGAAAAACCAATAGAGCAAATAATGTAAATCACTTACTCTACTTATGAGTAACCATATCCGGCTACCAGAATCTGATGGAAGATCTTACCCACCAAATTAGTAAAGCATCCGCAATCTCGGAATGTCTTTGAGATGCTGTGTACAGGAATAAACATAAAGCAACAGAAAGTAAAAATTTCATTCGTAAAATATGTGTAAGACCAGTAATGACCTGCGGCATCGAGACCAGAGTGGACACAAACAGAAGAAATGGCAAAATACGAACATCCGAAATGAAAACCTTAAGGGCGGTAGCAGGTTAAACTTTTTCGAGGACATTAGAATGTAGAATTTAACCTAACGATGATGGTGCACTGCGACCTGATGATCTATTGTGCCGCCGTATATAAACTATAAGTTGCTGGAATTTGTCCGCAGCTATAGCTCCCCATCCAATCTAAGTGCTTTTATAATAGCAGTGATTGATGGTTTCAAAGAAGTTATTTCTTCCTCGTCAATGCGGCACATTGCTGCAATAGCCATGCAGTTGGATATCACATGTTACACATTTTCGTAATCCGCCTTGCAAAACTTGCAGCCATCATTGTGTTTCAAACTTACCGTCATCGACTGTCCCCGAAGCTGGCAGTACCCTGTGAGAAAGCTCACAAATACACATAGCTTGCTCCTACTTAATTGTAGCGTGGCCCTTGCTTTTTGCTTATTATTATTTCCAAGAGTACCTTGTCTTCTTTGGAGTGTCCCAAAGCAGAGACTTTCTCCCAGAGAGTATCTCCGAGCTTCCCCTCCCATTCCTGGAGTTCTCTTTTATAGGTGCTCATCCCTATTCCGCAAAACGGTTCCGGTACCACAAACAATGTTGTGGCGGCCTTCTTTGCTAATAGATTAGCTTTCATGTTATCACTGATCCCAGTGTGTTCTGGTACACAGCATAATGCAACTTTGTTTTCGCTGCCTAAATTGTTAAACCAGGACATTAGACAAATATGCTCAAGACGTAGTGAGATGTGAAAAAAACAGAAGAAAACATTGGTACGAACACATAAAGAGAATGGATACAAACTGAGAGGACAACTTTCCCGAGAAGGTCACCGAAGAGATGGAAAAACAGCTGGTACTCGCAATTGCAAGAAAATGAACAAAATTTGGCTAAGGACAAGAATAATATGTAACAAGAAAAAGCATTCTACAAAGAAAAATAATGAATATATTTCTTGAGTAAGGCTTACATGCATACCACGAACAGCGAGTACGTACACTATTATCCAAAAGTTTGGAAACAGCAGCGCACCTAACAAAAAGTGGCTGACAGAATAACATTTTATTGTGATTATTAATGTACTTTGACAATATAAGCCTCTGCCGTTAAGTAAATTGATACAAACATAATACTGTTTATGAATTATTTAAGTCGTGACTTTGTTTTCGTATATATAATCTCCTCTTGCCTTGATAACAGTTGCACAAATATTAGGCATTCTTCGAATCAATTTTTCAAGATAGTCTGCCTCTCCTTATTGTCATGCATCTTGCAGATATTCTCATAGCTATTGGCTGTTCTGGGCTTGTCTCCGTCTAGTTTTTTGATTAAGCTCATCGTATAAGAGCTCAATGGGGGATAAATCTGGACTTTGGGGAGTCCAAACCATTAATTTTAATTCATTTCTCACTGCTTTTTCATTTAAAAGTATTAATTTTTATTATTAATTACACACAGGTTTGTTCTTAAATACATATCTTTATTCATTTTTCCATATTCCTCACAGAACTTCCAACTGTCAACTCCTTTGTTTTTCGCGGCAAATTCAAAAATAATATTTCTAGCAAAAGGTTTTTACAGATTTGAGCCACATGTTTCAGGTCATTGGCTTGCTGGGACACAAAAGACTCACCAATAAAACGACTTCCACGCGTGATTTCGTAAAATATTCAAATTCTTTTTTTCGCATTGTGCCACTAATTTTCATTAAATCTCTGGTGATTCTTCCAGCAAAACAACCCCAAACCACAACATTCGTGTCTCATGGACGGCACTAAGCAGACCTCACTAGATCTTTCCCCTGGTCGACGACGAGCAAAATCCCCATTTTGTACCAAATAACTATTCGTCAGTCCATAAGACTGAATTCCAATTATGCAGTGACTAGTTTGCAAATTCCCTTGCCTATGTTAATCGTTTCTGTTTATGCACACGGTTTAAAAACGGTTTTCTGCAGCCAATGTTTCCTCTTAAACCAGCTGGCAATAATCGCCTCTTGACGGTGGTAACAGTTCGTCATTATGTATTAACGCGTTTGGCGATATCCGGTGCCGTTAGATGCCGATTTCGTTTCGAAGTTGTTACTATAAATCTAGCTATAGCTTCAGAAGTCACTCGTGGCCGCCCGCTTCGTCTTCTATTAAGAATTTGTCCCGCTTCTCTTCTCAGGACCAATGTGTAATGCACACCTTTCGGTGAAATCTCTAGTCGCAGAGCAATTTCTCTTTCGGGATATTTTTAGTTGCGAAGGATACAAATTGTTACAATTGCGCACTGATTTAAAAAAAATATTTTCGCACGGAAAAGCGATAAGACACTAAGGATTAATACCTTTACCACATGCACTATACGATTATCAAAGTAGTACTAAATAATTCGATCGCAAGTTATTACTACAGATATCCCACCTCATCCCCGTCACATAATAGCCATATTCTTGGAAAAGAGCAATAAAACGTTTTTGGGTGAAATTTGTATCTAAATGTTTGAAATTTATGGATCTTTAACAATTCTTTAACAATTCTATAACAATCGATAACAATTTTATATTTGCATACAATAATTTACAATAGAGATTAACGATTTCACGATATGCCTATTAGGTGTATTATTTTAAAGGAATTACACCTTCTTTGTAAACTTCTGGACGGTAATGTACATACATTACCTACAGCCCAAATATTACATTACAGGTAGTGCGTTTTTTAATGGATAAATAATAATTTTTATTTAATAAAGTTTTTGGTGGATGTGTGGTGTGTTATGATCATTCCTTACAAAACGATTTACATGGGCTAATAGAACCATACATACCAGGACTATAGGCTTCCTTCTTATTTTGATTGTCAAACTATACTTGATTCCAAGTTTCCAAGGCTGTGAGTAGGATAGTTGTATTAATTGGTCTTCAAGATCTCCAAACTTCACAGCACCAGATTATTGCCTGTAAAACTGATACAAAAATGAAATATACATACAAAGTCGATGTGGACATTTGGTCAACACTAATTCAATGCATTAGAAATGCTGCAACCAGCCTTCAACAAAGATATAACTGAATTTAGGAAAGGAAACCACTGTAGCAAACGCAAACATTTTTATAGTGCAAAGGCAATATTATTGAACATATGTATGTATAATGTATATTATGGTTAGCGAAACGTTAATCTATAAATTCTTTTATTTTTAATTATGATGTGTGTAATAATAAATTAATCAATTTGTTTAAAGATTTTCGATAGGAGTGTACATCTTCACAAAACTAATCCGCAATAATGATGTCGTCTTTTGTAACTCTAACAGCATGCGACCTCCACTTAATATACGTAGCTCCGGCACTTAATGGTCGGACCGGATTATCTTCATATGTTTAATTCAATTTCTTTGCGGCTATGCGGACCCGACTTTGCATAAAATCAACAGTTTTGGCGGTACATGTTGTCAGATGGGGTCCTCACGCACCGTACGGTCAACCTTTGTCTGACTGAATGCATGTGTTAACGGATATTTCCGCAGAACCCTCGTCTAATGCTACTGAATTAGAATAAATGCCACGTGATACCGGTGCTTGCATATTCGTAAATAATTTACATATGTTTGAATAATCTGGCTGTGTTCAGTGTCGCGCAAATAATGAAGGTGTTGTCACGAAAATTATTCGTACAGATCTGTATGCCTGCCAGATTATAAATACACATATTCATTCTAGAAGACTGTTATGATACGGTTGGAGATGCTATTTAATATCTTTCTCTTAGCAGTGAATATACGCATCTTATAAATATATCTCAAGATTTTCCAAGATGTCACAAACACTATATATGATAACAGTGTTTGTACGAAATAAAGTAGATTAAATTGTATACACATTGACAGAATGCTTATTTTATCTAGGGAATCCATACAATATGCCTCACGCCAAATATGATTACTTTGTCTTTTCTAGCAACAGCAGTACGGTACGAGCCTACAGCAGAAACTCCTTTGCCGCTATACTTTTATACTTGAAATCTACTGTAGAGCAACCTACATACTGTCGATAGGAACATATTTTCCCTATTCTGTACAGCTTGGGTGTAACTCGTAATCCAGTTACTGAACGCTGCGAATGCTGCTTTGTGTTTTTAATTTCATCAATTTGCTGTAGATTCAATTTATCTGTGAATTTATCTTAAGCTACATTCATACATGAACTAGGTATGTTACTTTCAAGATTATTTCAATGGATTCTTATCGTACATATGTTTACGCATAGAGAAAAAGCTTCATGGTTAGTATATCTCCTTAAAAAAAATCTCATATATACAGCTATGGTAAAATGTATGGAGTACCTATTAAATAAAAATGAAATATTTTTAAAATACTGCAATAAATTCCATAAAATTGTTTGAAATATAATTCGTTAACTTATTGAATGTGTAGAGCAACTTATTTCTAAACAAAACCTATTATAAAATGCTCTTTGTCACACCGAAAAAAAACTACAGAGTTGTTCACAAGTAATGATGTTCCTCTACTTCCATGGCCTTCTCAGTCTCCAGGCTTCAACAGTTTGTTATGAGATAGCTACAGAGGGAAGAGCAGCTGAGCAACATAATAACTGGCGGTACAAAACAAACATCAGTTGGAAAAAGTAATATTGCACTGCGAATCCAAGTTATGTTATTATACAGAATACAATTGATTTACTGCAATGTGAGATTTTTATATATTGAAAAACATATCGCATAAATGTGTCAAATTCTTGGCTATAATCAATCAGAAATATTAGTAATGTTGTAACATGTTGTATTTATATCATTTCATCATTTTATTAGGTTTAATAGCCGGTGTGGCAAATCTCTTGTCGGTAGACCTGATAGTAGATTCATTGTCCCACCAATAACAGTCTGAGCCGTTCCAATGCACACCATTCAAATACAACGTGGTAGCCTATCTCTTTGTTCTCAAATAGACTTATCCTTAGAAATGTCCGTTCTATGTAGATATTTTGTTAGACAGCCGTGTCATATTACCAGACTCGACAGTTCTTATAGCTATACTCGATTAACCAGCCCATCTGCTGCAAATTGCTGGAATGGCTGCTCCATCATCCGTTTGCTTGCATCTGCCATTCAACGTTGTTCTAGTGTACCTGGTGTGTTTTTGCCCCAAACTAGTTTCGACCTTTACAAGTAACATCTCGTTTTGATTAATGTTGAAAACATAATAGCTAACGGGTGTGGTTTCTATCTACTCAATTCAGTTGTAATACATAATACTTTGAGTAAAGTCAAGTTAACTGATCAAAATACTGCCAAAAATGTTGAACTTACAACGTCACAAATTGATTTAGACAACTTGAATACATTTAAAACAACCTTTTTTTTACTGAGGAGGGCAAAATATGTAATCCAGACGCCCACCCATATGTTGATCGTTAAAAGTGTCGGGTTTTACCGACTAAAAACCCCTCCTTCGGTCATCTTACACACCTCACACCGATATCCGCTCGCGCATTACTTCGGTGCTGGCGTTGTCCATTTCTATTTATCAATATTCGATTCTTCCTTTTCCTTCTATGATACCTCGAACCACCGTGTATGCTCTGATCCACGTGTCTTCTGCTGTTATAAGGTCTGCCATCATCTTCTCGGCGTTGGAAAGTTTTGCCACTTTTTTCCGTGTATTGTTCTCTTATCTTATTCCATCTAGAGCCTATGAAGAGAGTTCAGCGTCATCGGCACTCCCGAAGTACAAACAGGCATCCGTTTCTGCTCTGCTTCGCTTATATAGGTATTGCCTAAAGCATCCTCGGCTAGACAGGGCCTGGGTTATGTAGTAATCCGCTTCACCATATGGCCGATCTATCCAAGATTTTACGGATGGGATTAGTCTGCAGGTCCAACGTCCCTAGGTCCCATTCACCCACTTTAGCTGCCATTGTCTTTCAAGTTCCGCTCTTGCTTCCTTCTTGTTTTTGTCCTTGTACCTATCTCTTCTCTCTTTTACCAATGGATCTATGGGTGGTGTACCAGCTATGACGTTCGCAGCCTCTGCCGATATTGTTTTATAGGCACTGCAAATGCGTATGGCCACTAGCCTTTGCAGTCAAACGAGCCTGTTTAGCATCGTCTGGTTTTTCCTAACTTCATGCTATATAGGGGCCGCATAAAGGATCTGAGAACACCACGCTTGCTATTACTCTTCGCTTTGATGAGGTTGGGCCTCCCACGTTTGGCACAAGCCTGGATAGCGCAGCAGAGTCTTCTCTGCTTTCTCCACCGTCTTCTGTACATGTGTACCGAAGCTCATTTTCTTGTCACGCCATACTCCCAGGTACTTTATGCCGTTTCCCGGTGCAACGGCAGCTCCCCCAATTGTAAAGGACAACGCTATAACTTTCCTTTTCTTTGTCAGCAGTGATGCTCTGTTTTCTCTGGTGCAAGGTGTAAGTTCTTGCGTTGCATCCAATCGGACACTTGTAGCAAAACCGTATTTGCCCTTTCCATAAGTATGGGTTCATCTTTGGCTACAACCTGGTAAGTTCAAAAGCTACACTAGAAATAAAGCGTTATTTTGCAATTGGAAAACAATTACAAACTTTATAATTGCAGCAAAACAAAGCAAAGAATCAAATTCATAAAAGAAATAAAACATCCGATATAACTTTGCAAAGCATGAACCAGAAGTACGTGAGCACATTGAGTTAAGGTTTGAATATAACAAAGAATTACTACTAATTGTAAGTACAAAAACTGTTCGATCAACAAGACCGTTACAATGCAAAATGATTAGGATGGAAAGCTTATGTATGTAAGTTTCTTGAGGTATTTAATAAAACGTTTCAGTTTTGAACAATTATAACAAGATCTTTCTCCCTAAAAACACCAATTAGAATTTTTGGAAATGATCAACCAACCCCAATTAGTGACAGTTCAAGAAGATTCTATATTAACGGTAAAATAAGGTAACGTTGAGCACGAGATATAGAAGAACTGCTTTCTGTCATGAGAATGGATAGAAAGATACTGTCTTAAATTTATTTGTTACTTCCTTACTTTTTATATTCTTTGGCACTATTGAATATGTTAAACGAAACATTTTGTTCACTTTTGTTCATATTTTTGTATTAGATGAAGCATACATTCGTACGTCAATATTTTAGAGTACATTCATACAACTTCAATATCGCTATATTTTCATAATGTTACAATATATGGTCGTAGTTTGTGAAATGCAGTTTCAATTTGTGTTTCCTGCATCGTAATATATTGCATGCACCGTTGCTAAAAAATCATTTTTCATTCTTCACATGCGAGCCGCACTGCATTATTAATAGCATTAATTTTAAATTTATGAATAATCGATAATGCGATTTATTAGAGAAGATTTATTGTCGGCAATCATAATTTTGACAGAATTAATTTGGCAATGATTTGTGTTAATCGGGATCCATTATTGGCTCGTTTAAATCAAGTATTAATTTTTTTTTTCATTTTGTTCAGCTACATCAACAAACTAACTAAATTGTATGCAAAATATACCCTACCAAAATTGCAAGCTATATTTTGTTAACTCAAATTTTGTAATCGAGTTATATTTTCTTTTGCATGGTAATGAACTATGTGATCTTCCAGGTACCTACCTTGCTATAGTAATAAAAAAAGTGGCATAACTAATCGCTGAAGATTTTATAATTATGATATGTTATTATGTATGTATCATACATCTGCTATGCATGCATATGCTGTCATATTGGGTTTATCTTGATTTCAATGTGAATAAGTAAATTCAGTTAGCATCATTCCAGTTTATCAAAAGTAGCACTGTATTTCTTTTGCGGACCAGTTATCGATATTTTTTAGTCAAGTACAATCAAGACATGCTTATGATAATTTCTGGAAGTCCTCAAGCTACATACATACGTAAATGCAATATCCATTGTACAAATAGAAAAAATGAGCTATGTGGCTAATTTTAACTTATCAAGTTCTTGTAGACTATTCATTATACACTTGAGGCCACTGGGAATATCCATAGTCCTTGTAGCGGTATCTATACATCAACGGAGTGTTGATTAGAATTGTAACTTTGTATTGTGTATGTATGTACATACATATTATACATATATATACATAACACATCAATATATCTTACTACGACATTCCTTGTAAAATTTATGATTTACTTCTACTAGTAAGCTGCCTTCATCGTCATTTGTAAAATCCTTCTTCTTTTTTCAGAGTTTAATATCGGAAAATGCTCTTATATAAATTTAGTATAAGTGCCGTCCACTACAACATGCCAACTCCCTCCAAAATTCTATTGTTTATAGATATCTCGGAAACCATAAGACCTAAGTATGAATACTTTTTCATTGAAACTAGAATGGAATTCCGCATCACATATCATTTTTTCAGATAGACTATAAAATATAGCTCAAAAGTATAATAAGATTTTAGCAGAAACAACTGTGGGGTATGTATGTGTCACAAACGTTTAAAACGTTTGAAAAATAAATTTTTTATAGCCTCCTCAAGCAGCACATATGACAATTTTCGGTATTCTCTTCACCTCCAAGATATGTGAGAATGGGATTGTTGTTATTATAATGGTCTAAATAAAATCCATAACATTAAGAAAAACATGAATTGTTGACAAAACACAGCTATGCTACAAACAATCAATAATGTTCTGTATAATTGAACTGACAGGTAGTCTACCTATTACTAAATTAGTTCCGACAGTAATTTAAATGAATTATTTTCGACGAATAATCGAATGCTGCGCATATGTATGTACATAGGTACTGTTTTAATAGAATAGCAATCACTGAATAATACTGTTGTTTTAGTGCAATTAAACGAAAAAACAACATATTTCAACTAGTAATGGTTTATTTTGTCATTTATTATCATTTCAAACGAACATTACTTTAACTTTATGTTAGATAAGATAGAAAGAAAAGGACAATTAAGGATAGCGAATTGGTATGTTGATTTGGCCAAGGAAATTCTAAAAAAATTATTTATAATAATATTTAATTCCAAAAAGATTATCTTCGTTTCATGATTTCTCTAAATATATGCAACCAGCATTATAAGTCTATACGAAATGTACATACAACTGATATGAAAAGTAATAATTCTTGTACTTAAATAGATATTGTAATTAAGAGTTAAATAGACATATACATACGTAGATACTAACGGACGTTGACAGAAATACGCATCTATTAGCATATAGTTGTAGTTGAATATTTGTCAAATTTAATGCAATCGTCTTTATGACAAATCTCTATGTCAGAAACTTCATAGCATAGCAGGAATTAAAAATGTCGTAGAACATTGTGCAATTGTGTGCAATGAGTCAAGTTTTGTTTAATAACGAATCCACATTTAGTGTAAATAGGCATGTTTGGATTTGGCGTGAACGAGAAACACTAAGTTTTATTTCAAATTGATGCGTTTAAATATATGAGAGTCTTTATACAACGCCTGGAGATTGTATCATAGCTTGGCCAATACGTTTTTGAGAAACAGGGCAATAAGTAGACACACTAAGATGACATTCTATAAGACTATCTATAGGCCCATATTACTGTACGGTGGTGAGAGCTGGACATTGACAAATCCGTTGAGAAGCAAAGTCCAGGCGATGGTTATGAAATTCGTCAGAGCAGTAAAAAATATAACCCAAAAAGACAGAATAAGAAATGAGCTAGTGAGAGAAGAACTGAAGATGGAGTCAATTTTAGTAGGTATCGAGAGGCTGCAATTGAGATGATTCGATCACCTAATCAGGATGGGGGGATGACAGACCGGTGAAAAGGATATGGGAAGCAAAAGTAAAGAGGGACAGAAATAGAGGAAGACCGAGGAAAACATGGAGCGAAAAGCGTCGGTAGTTTTTCGGAAAAGATGAACAACATGGATGGCGGTAAGGAACATGGCAAAAGATAAGGGGAGATCGAGCAATTTTGTTTACAAATGTTATATTTTGTCTATTTTTGATTTATGTATGCATGTATGCTTAGTAACACCTTACACCTACGGGTAATTAGGTTTTGATTATATATATGTATACAATATATAGTTCATGATACCGTAGACCGAAAGATACATCAACAACTGTAGTGGACTATATTTTATTCAAGATGTCTCACTTACTTCGCAAAAGTAGTTGCATACTAACATCCTTTGCTCTCCCATATACAGAAGAAATAGAAGAACAATTTGTATATATGGCTGATAGCGCACGTTTACATTGAGCCAACATTATCAACAATTGATTTAACAAAGTTGAAATGGATAGAATCGACTGAAGAACAGGCCAGTTCTTTTCTTCGAACGGTAATTCTATAAAACATTCCTACATTTTGTACAGCTGTCGAACTAGAACTTGCTCTTAGACCAAAGTGGGAAATGCCAAGAATAATTTCATAATTTAGTTTCACTCTATGTGAGCAGTTGTAGCAGTTACCAAAATTATATTTGTGTTAAGTCTGTCATTTAGTATAAGTAGTAATATCACACAAAAAAATTCTTGAAATGCTAACACTAAAATTAAACTAAACCACACCGATGATTTTTGCGTTTGCTTACAATTAATCAAGTTATTTAAGTATTCTTCTGACTTAAAACTTTTTATTTTAATACTTACAATCGTTTTCAATAAAAATAATAAATATTCGCCATTCTTTTGAACAGTGTAATGAAGGAAAAAGGTCGGATTACTCTGTGCACCTACATATTTTATAAGGGTATAAGGTGAAGGTGAAGTGTGTGTGGTAGGTACCTTTTTTGGCATTTTTGTTACACGTACAAAAGCATTGAATTGAAGAGTGTAATTTAGAATGCTCAGGTTTCAATGCAACGGGTTTCTTTGAATCAAAATAAAGAATTGCGGTAGCTTATAAACCACGCCATGTCCATCCAATTTTTAATTCATAACTACATAAAGTTCAATTAAATTTAATAGGTATCTAACTTTGCATAATTAAGAATTGTCGTCCTTTGCTCTTGCCTCGTCAAGTTAAGTTAATAGAAATTTTGGGTCTGACGCAACTGCCGATGTCTCTCTATACATACACTAATCTCGGTTGATTTAAAAGTGACTCAAACTGCCATAAACCTCGATAAAAGTATGCTTTACATACAGCGGTATCCGAATGCGAAGCAGTAATGATATGGTCAATTGTATGTAAATTACTATTTATAGATGCAATATATTTTTGTACGAAATCGAGTTTCATATGCAGGTATGTAAGGTACATACATACATACACAATTAAGCGTAATGCATGTTCCTAAATTGATAATTTTGTAATGCGATCTTAACATGATTGGAAATAAATAAACATGGTTAAATCGCTATATATTTTCACTATATTTCTAAGTATTTATGCAACTAAAAATTGTATGAGTAAGGATTTTTTTGTTTTGTGTTATTTGAGTTTGATATGCAACTACACAATTATATTTAATGCAAAGGATCATTTATATATTCTTAAATCGGTAATTCGTTAATGCGATATTAACATGCATGTAGTCAAATCACAATAATTATTTTATTTGTGTGTATGTGTTATTAATGGGTGTTGGCAAACACTATACTATGTAATAATACAGATATTAAAAGTATCTGAAAAAGAATATATTTCTGTAACTATTTTAAATGTGTGCGTACCAGTTCATAAGCAAGTCGCTTTATTACTACAAACATCCAGTTAAATGTAGAAAGTTTTTGTGTGCGCCGTTAGGTCCACGTCGGGTGAGTCGCTTTTAAATCAACCTAGTGTACGTATACTCTCCACTTGCTGTTTATGACCGTTATTGTTTAAGTATCGAATGCATTGTGAACTAGTTAACACATTATTATATACATATATGTATATACATATGTTTATGCAGTTTCAATGTATTTGAAATAATTAATAAAGTAAAATATGACCTATGCTGGTTACGTTCGGTGGAGGGCTAGCTGTCGCATTGCCACCAACGTTCGTTGAAAACCTGCTGACTCATCAAAAGGTTATCGCCTCTATCGTGCTTGACACGTCGAGTTACTGTGATCTTTTGACATCCCTCACCTACGAGTAGGTTTTCGCCCCTAGCGTGGTTTACACGTCGAGTTATTGTGACCTTCTGGTAGCCTCCAGATGCCCCCTTTGCTCATGAAGAAGCCATTTACATTAGTGGCAAAACTTGGAGTTTTTTTATTGTATATCTTGTGCATTTTATTTTTGTTTTTATTTTTATTTGTACTATATGTATATTTTACTAACCATGAAATTTTTCTCATTTATTTCTGCATAACGAATTGAGTTTTCTATTTATAAACGAGATAACAAATCTCTAGATCACTATCACCCACAGGACACCAAACACTTGGATAAATGCCAACGCGTTTCGACAGCAATGCTGTCATTTTCAAGGCGATAATAAAACTAAAAAACTCCGTTGGCATTTATCCAAGTGTTTGGTGTCCTGTGGGTGATAGTGATCTAGAGTTCTACTTCGGCACCAAGAGATCCAGTGAATATTTGTGAGATAACAAATACAGATAAAACTATTTGTTTGGCTTCACAATGTCAAAATTTCACTACAAATGCTAACATTGAGATGATGTTGGCTGCACTATAGAATTTTTCAAAGAACAGCATGAAGGTTACTATCACGTTTATAGTTATTTCTTCAAATTGGAGCGTATTTGCTAACAGAGTTGGAGAACATATGTATATGAATGTAGTAATGATTTTTATTATTATTATTATAGGTATAGTCAGATCTTATAGCACAGTCAATTTCACCACGATATTTTGTTAGAATTTTGGAGTGGAGAGGCGAAACAGAAAGTTTTTTGGTAGATTTAGATATTTTGTAAAAGTGTTACATCTTCTTGTCTAGTCAGTTCTATCTATCGGATATAATTTTCAATGTAAAACGTTGCAATAAATTCTTTCCTTATAAACCTTATACATACTACGGATGTGCTATAGGGTTCTATTCTGGTACTTGAACTTTGTATACTGTTGACAAGCAACACTCCAACTTTGGCAAATACCTACTGGGCTATTTGTGTTGACAGCACTGTTATGTAGTCGTCAAACTGTAATCGCTGTAAGTGCCGTCGATAATGTTGTTTCCTGAGCTGACCTATGTACGTCCGTCAAATCAAACGTAAATCAGTCGAATGTGAATAGTGTCAGTTTCTAAGTAAACAACGAACATACAACAACTGTAATAGCTAGGCATAGCTCTGACAGGGAAGGTTACCTACTATAATACAGAAAGGTTTATGGTTTTGCAATCTTGCTGAGGAGGGTCCAGAGCTGTCAAAGAGCAAATCCTTGGTATACTGACACAATTCGTCAGGAAGCAGAATACGTACGAAACTACTACCACTGGTGTAAAGCAGTAAATAGCCGGGCATCTTGGGAACATTATAGGAGTATCAGTAAGTCATTAAAAGAGAATATAATAATAGCCAAGACACAATATAATAGTATTACATAAATTCTGCCGCTAACAAATCTAAAGCTACATGGGGTGTTATGAAGCGTGAGATTGGATCACAAAGTGGAGTCAGTAGCGAACTTATTCTAAAGTGTGATGGGGTGGAAATAAGTGACCCATTTATCTTAGCCTAAGTGTTCCGCGAATTTTTCGGTTCCGGTTCATCGGACCCCGTTGTTAGAGACTATGAGCCTCCTTCTTCCATTCTAAACTCTGGTACTCTCTTTCTTACTCCTCCCACGGAAAATGAGATCTTTAACATAATATGTGAAATGTCGCCCAAATTTTCTGCGGGTCTCGATCAAATACCGGCATTTATCGTTAAAATGTCTGCTAAATTTGTAACTCCAGCTTTAACATCTCTAGTTAATTTGATGTTCACGGAGGGTGTATTTCGGCAAAATCTAAATCAAGCAAAAGTAGTACCAATACACAAAAAAGGTTCAAAATCAGATATTAAGAATTATCGTCCCGTATCTGTATTACCAGTTTTTTCGAAAATATTTGAAAAAATACTATATAGCAGACTCAATACGGTTTTTTGCCTGAAGGTTCGTGCGAGGTAGCACTACATAATACATTAACGAAAATACTACAAAACGTCGATCGTGGTCAGTATGTAATGGCGATTTTCTTTGATTTGTCGCTCATTCAATCTTGCTGCGAAAGTTAGAGAATTGCGGTATTGGGGGAGTTACCCTGGATTTGATCGTTTCATATTTGTCAGAGCGTGATCAAAGAATCTGATAAATATTGAAGGCGCAGCAAATGTATATTCTAATTCGTCGCGACTGCTGAGGGGGGTTCCCCAGAGATCGACGATCGGTCCCTTGCTCTTTTTAGTCTACGTTAACGATTTGGTTAATTATATCTCCGAAGGCCAACTCTACCAATTTGCAGATGATACCACAGTAATACTTGCAGTGTAAAACTGCCGAGGAATTATCTCATTTATCAATAAGTATTATTAATAATATGCAATGTTGGTGTAAAGCTAATGTTATGCACCTAAATCCTGAAAAAACAGAGATTCTCTAATTTTCCTTAGCCAAACCGAAGTGGTCAACGCTTGTGAGGTGTAACAGCAGAACGATGAGTTTAAATGCCCAGGTCAAATTTTTTGGGGTTTGGTTTCAGTCTTCGCTTGAATGGGAATACCATGTAAACTATACGATAAAAAAGCTAAACTCGACGTATTACGCTATCTATAAACTGCGAGAATGTGTCACCTTTGATGCCTTGCGAAATTACTATATGACATGTGTTCAATCAGTTATGACGTATGGTATTACGCTGTGGGGAATGTCATCATTCTCGAAGAGTATCTTCGTACTGCAAAAACGTATATTGAGATGTATGTTACGGCTAGATATGCGAGAGTCATGCAAAAATCATTTTACAAGACATGGGATTCTTACTCTGCCTTCATTATACATTTACCGTCTAATGACACTCTATATAAAAAACAAAGATAATTATATTTGTAATGGCCAACTAAACAAAATCAGTACCCGAAACGCAAATTCACTATCGATACCTCAGCATAGTACAACATGCTTCGAAAAAGGACCAGAGTATATGACTATCCTAATTTATAATGGGTTACCATACCGTTTGAAGGTCATTAGCAGTACAGTGCTTTTTAAAGCCAAGTTAAAAGAGTATCTTATAGAAAAGGCATTTTATAATGTATGTGAATTTATAAATCTCGGTTAATGTTTGTAGAAATGTATGTGCTAGTTTTGTATTAGTTTATATTATTGTATTTACTCTATGACAATTACCAATGTCTTTAGACCTACGGGAAATAAAATAATAATAATAATAATAATAATTATTATTATTATTATATCAAACTAATTACATAGAGGACAACTAAATGCCTACATTTCTTACGATATAATATATTTTGATAAAAAATAAATTACCATTTCATTAAATTTTTAATTTCATTTGATTGTATTTAAAATTTACTGATATTCTGAATTTGGATTCTCACATCATTACACATCAAGCGTACCTAAGCAAATAAAATCAATACTATTATCCGCTAAACATAACTACAACCACTGATTTATTAAACATTTCGTTTTAATTAAAATTTAATCTCGTTACAATGGCTAATTACTTTCAATTTTGTATTGATTGCAAATAGTTTTTTGTCCCATAAGTGCACTTCTATACTAAACCAACACGGGCAGGGACATTATATTGAAAATTTTCAAATAAAATTCAATTATGTTTAATGAATTTGCGTTTGAATAAGCAACTTCGTTTGCATTATTAAACAAATAAATTAGCTATATTATATAATAGTAACTATACGAGAAAATTATTATTAGCAGTTATTGTTTTGTGGCTTCAAAAGTTGCCAAAACTACTAATTTCATAATGTTTCATATTCACAAAGCTAAACGTTCAAACCTAAAAATACTAAAGGGGATGCTAACAAGGATAATTTGGTGCAAATTGTACTAGGTCACAAATTACACCAACAAAGAAAGATAAATAAATACACAAACAATCGAAAAAAATGCGATTACTCTTAAAGAGGCTCAACCAGCACCGAGATTGTCTTCTGCTTTTCTTCTGCGTTACCAAACGCAGCAACTATCTCGCACCCAATTTTGAGTAGCGTCGTAGGATAAGTCCATGTTAAATGTAACCAACTTCCTTCTTTGAAGTGCTAATAGTATTAATTATCACCGCATAGAGATACAAAATAGTAATATCTTTCCTATCCAGTAAGGAAGGAAGGTAATATGCCTATACCCAAATCCAGATGAGAACTAGATTTTTAGCCCGATAGAATTTAGTAGTAGTAGATCATGAGTATTCACGTAGTATTCATACCTTGGCTGCGTTTAATTGATTACCGCATGTATTAGTTTGATAATGATTGTCATGTTCTTTTTCGTAACGTCTGGATAAAGGCCTTGAAAACTAACGTGAAGATAAACATATCTCGTGGATAATATACATTTGCATTTCTTTACAGAAATCTGAATTTAGTTATCTATGATGGGTATCACGGTGGATATGCGCAACGTCGTGTTTTAGTGAGGCACGCCTATTGGTTCTTGTATTTCTATGGATACTAAACACAGTATTGTGCCAATTTATGGTATCGTTAATTGTTGCTGTAGATATACCACTGAAATGAGTGTTGAGCACATATTTGCTAACTCATAGATTTCTTGCTGAAACTATAAAACAATTTGCTTGCTATTCCCCTTGCCAAGCTTTCGATGTTAGGAGAATCGCAGACCTACTACCCCACATTAGTGACGTGATGTATAATTTTTATGACAAGATGTTCAATTGTTCCCATAGTCTAAATTTTGCATGGATTACATATAAAATTAAGTATGGAGTTCTTTTATCAAAATGTGGAAAATCTAAATTGTTTAGGGCCATCTTGGATAGATAATGTTTTGTGTATAACCAACTTTGCCTTTTAATCATAGGCGTTGCAAGAAATGTCATATTTTGAAGTATATATGTCATATGTTAATGTCATCAATCTAGATTTTATGAAAATTTTACTTGAAATATGAATCAACAATTACAATTAGAGCAAAGAGCTAGAGCAATAACCAAATTAGAAAAAGGATGGTTTTTACGGGAACTTACTGAAGATTTGAATGCTACTAAGAGCTACATTTCTAGAATTAAAAATATTAGGGTGGAACAGCGGCAATTGAAACATCCTCCAAGAGGTAATGTTGGAAAGGTATTTGTTCCTGACCAATTGGAGGCACTTGTAAGTTATTTACGGGAAAATCCTTTAGATACGATAATAAGAACCAAAGAGGAATCAAATTTTCCTGGTTCTGTGGTCACTGCTCGTCGTGGGATGAGAGCGCCAGAACTGTTCCGCAGCAAGAAAACCTTTTTTTACTAATGAAAATAAAATAAGAGCCAGATAAAATATGCAAATTCAATGCTAAATCAAAACGATGAATATTGGGAATCTGTTGTTTTTTCTGCCGAAAAGACTTTTCAGTCGACCAAAAAATTTGCAATTTTCCGAAAAGTATATCCAACCTGTCATGCGAAGTGGTCGGTTTTCTGTTAATATGCGGGCATGGGTAAGTGTAAATGGTCGTGGTTCATGCTGCATAATTAACGGGAGACTTAACTCCCAAAACTATGTATTTACAGATATTAGAGAATGAAATGCTGCCATCTGTTCGTCAAATTTATCCTAATTAGTTTATTTTTCGACAGGTTACTAATTATTGATTGCTGAAGTATAACAACTTATGCCTTATTTTATAACTTATAGTATAATTGTCGTGTACAGACGGCACGTATTGTGCAAGAACGGATAGCTGAGAGTGATATTGAACTCCCTTACCATGGAAGTCAAAAAAAATAATAATCGAAATTTCCGGTCAAGAAATGCAGAAGATTTGTGGGGATCAGTGGGGATGTACAGAGCTTTCATTTAGAATCGAAACTCCCGTGATCTCAGACGTAACATGACGTAAAAAATATGTTGGTAAAACAAGAAATATCCCTAAGCTATTTAACCGGTCTAACCTTGAAAATTTAAAACGCTGAGGAAATATTTGATTAGATAACAACTGAAACCACTTTCAACATTTATTATAACTATTTTCCGTTGCTTAGTTGTGATAATTTACAATTTAAACCTAACCAGTACAGTTTTAGTTAAAATTTACAAAATCATTACGATATGCATTCTTCAATTTTGTCTATGAGAGGTAGACTTGAAAGTATGGTTGCAGCAAATGGTGCACCTCTAAAGTATTGATAGGTTTATAAGGTTCTGATGTTACTTTCTTAAATAAATATACCTTCTTTAATTATTGCATTATTTATTGTTAAATTATTTGAAAAATGAAAAACACAGCTGGCAACAGCCAGTTATAATGTATTGAAAAAATTAAGAAATTGTCTTAGTAACGAAAAACTGTACACCTTTGGATGATCGCAACTGTATATAAAGTAAAAAAACAGCAGTAAGAGTATAACGACTTATATTTATGAACTGTTACAGGAATAAGGTGGTGTGAGCTAGACGATTGTTGCAGTAATACGATTTGCATATCTTCCATTACATTTTAGTCCTGTAGACCTGTAGAAAAACAAAGCAGTGGTATAAGATTTTATCTTTTATATCTAATTCACCCTTAATTTATTATATTCATTATGTTACATAAATTTTCGCTTATCATCTTTATTCGCGAACATAAAGCTACATATTCAGTAATCTAATTTTTGTTCTTCTACTTCATTGGCATGAACTATGGCAATATATTAGATTCACTTAATGAAAGAAAATAGCTTCATTTCACCGACTAATTTAAAACGAAGCGTTACGGTTGCTTTTTAGCTGGCGTTTCTTCACCAGCATTATACGGGAATCGTGTCTTTGTGAGATAATAGGCGAGCATTAAATCGTACAAAAGAGAGGATCTCGCCTCCCGGTACGTCCTAATTATTCGTAGTGTCAGAAAAATGAGTGAAATTCTGCTGATCAAAGAAGGTGCGCTCGGTGTATATCTAACTTTGAAATAAATAATGTACCGTCATCAGAACAACGAAATGGAAGTTTTCTGCCGTATCGTCGCTCCGATCTTTTTGTTTTCCGTCCAACAACTATTTGTGACCGGCAAATGTCAAAAAAGTCAACGGACAGATGTTGTGACAGCGACACAGATTCCAAATCCACCACCACGTATGGTCGGAATTGCGGTAGCAATTCCATCCCGTCAACACTTTCCTCTGCAAGAGACGGTGAGTAGGTCGTAAATATTATTTGTGTAGAGAACATTTTCGTTCCGGAAACCTATTATCATGATTGCAGTGATACATATAACCTCACATCTCATTGCTAGGATAAAGACAAGAGACAGATTCAAATTACAATTTTTTCGTGTGTAGTGAAATATTGACAATTCCTGACACGTTTTGGTAGAAGCCTAATTTGTAGATATATTATATTCGAGCTTTTTATAGAATCTTTATCTTATAAGTTGTCATTTGCAAATTTGTAATATCAAATGTCATTATAAAATTTATTAGTTAATAGTCACTCATATATGAATAACTTCTCTTGCTAGTGGAATGTAATGTATAGACTCCAGCAGACTTAACTTAAAAGTATACCTTGTGTTACAGAAGTTGCAATTAAACCGCTATTACTGTTCACGCACCTGCCGATCTATTTTTGAGCAGCTAGCGACCACCATACAATTCTTTGTTCTGCAATTATGCAGATCGTATTCTCTGATAATTTTCCAAAATTGCCAAGATTTTCGAATTTACATAATGCCCAATTTGGAGTAGATTGCAAACACGTTCATATTTTTATACTGTTGTTGTTAGTATTGTTATTGTAGTCTCAATGGGAAGCATCCAACAGGAGCGCCTCTTACTTGGTTTACTTGGTCCAAAAGATATCTAACGAACGTGATTATCTGAACCGAAGGGCAACATTATTTTGCGATAATGTTTTTATTTTCCAATATTTTCGCTTTCGGTGTCGTCTCCAATGGTTTCATAACTCCAGGAGCTACTCCACCGAAATTAAAAAATAAGTACATAAAAAAACACAGTTTGTGGAGGCACTACTAATCAATAGATTTTGTATATGTGATATATATGATGATAACAACAAAAATGCAGAACAAGTTCGCTGTGAAAGCAGATCCATCACATTAACTTTACCATTATCGTGGAATAAAAATAAGGTAGGAAGTTAAGCGGTGATGTTGGAGTGTGACTTGGTTACCTATTCTGACTCCTTACATGATGTCTGAGTTGCTTGGATTTATCTGCAACTACAGCTCGCCATTCAATGTAAGAGCTTTAATAAACAGTAGGAGCTGGCACATATTTCTGCTATACCTACTTACAATTAGTCGTGCAGTTAGAAATCAGGTGTTCCGAATTTTCATATATTACCCCGTAGAACCTGCAATCGCTATTGTTTTTCAAACCTAACCTCATCATGTGTTCCTCAAAGTGGCAGTGCCTTACGAGAAAGCTCTTGTTGTGGGTGAAAGGGAGTTAGTGTTTGAATGAAGTTGATTCAAGATATTAGGAGATTAATTTTTATAAAGATGTAGCTCTAGCTTAAAGTTAGGTTGTTTTATAACCTTTTGCCACTAGTTTGCCAGTGATTCATCTGACTAAGTTACGTGGGAAGTTGAATTCGTTCATTGAGGCGTCCAGGTTAACTTTGTTAGGTTTAGTATTTCTATTAATGTGAAAATCATTGACAAAATATATAAAGTACAGCTTTGCCAAGGTCGGTAATGTTTCAAATATAGTTTGCGCCTTAGTAATGAAATGACAATTTTCTGTAATTATTGTTTCATTTTCAATAGCTTCATGACTCCATCGAAATTAGTAGTAGCTTATTTTGTCGTTTGATCAAAATTGTTAAATATTGCAAATTTTAAGGTTATTTAGTAGAAAGGTTAGATATAATATTCTATATCTACATATTCCTATCTAAGAATATTATTATATGATTACTGCTATTTGAGAAACTAAAGAATAAATTAGTGGTTAATAAGACAAGATAACAATTTAGACTTATTGTGTAAGGTTAATTAATAATACGTACTAACACTTTCAGGATCCCTTCGAGGCCCTAGTGGAGACCATGACTGCAGCACTTGTTCCTCAACATATTCCTCCAATTGCTCTTCGCCATACAGAAACAATCTTTTAACAAACGCCAAAAAAGAAACACAAGATATTTCAATGTATTTGGATAGGTTAAAGATGTATAGAAAACAATTAAATCTCAGTGAACTTCAGGAATCAACCTGTAATGCTAAGGTTAACAAAAAAACCTGTGGTTTGCCCCAACCTAGGCGTCCTATAAGCGCTCCTGTTTTTACAACTAAAAAGTTGTCTTCAAACTCATGTAAGTTACAAAGTATAGATGAAAAGGAAGAACAAGATTGCAAATCCACTAGTACATCCGCGGTTTCAAGTCAGAAATGTCTCAACGATCCGGTTGTTACATCCAATTCAAACCGAGAATACGAAGAAAATGTAAAAATAACTCCTAGATGTATTGAAGTACCCCCCAAAAAACTCTGTGTTCGGACAAAAACACCAGAAGTAGTTAACCATAGCAAAAACATACCACCAGAACTTAGTTCTCATATTGAAACAGGTTGGAAAGGTAATGGAAATAAACGTTTTAGTGTAGGCGATAGAGATTTCATATTAAGAAAAGTGAATAAAGATAATATAGCTTGTGCATCAACTCAAACTAAGGGCTTATTTGCAGTACACACGGACTCTCATTGTGAGCATTACGCTAATAAGACATGTACTGGAAAGTTCGTAAAGGATGCTCATTCTAATTTTATTCAATGTCAGGAGAGCTCATCGGCGAGTGTTAATTTACCACAAAGTGTTGAAGAATTAGTTACTCAACCAGCAGCCTTAGAACCAAATATTATAATAATTAAAGGCGACGAAGAAAAAAAGAAAAAATGGAGACATAGGAAGAAGCGATCTGGGGCTATAGGTGATATGTCATCGGATTCTGGTAAATCTAAAGAAAATGAAGGTAATGAGGACGACTGTAAAAAGGTATTAATGGATTTAATTAAGGCACCTACAGAAGACTATATTGAAAATGCTATATCTTCTAGAAGTTATACACCAACTTACGTTGTTTCTACAATTTACTCTGATAGTACCCTTCAAAGTAATGCGAAAAAGTCTGATTTAGGTTCTTCTCTCGACGATACACCGAGATATTATTCAAATACTGAAATAATAGAGCGTGAAATTCAAGTTATTGATCGTGATTCAGTAAGTGCACTTGCAGTCAACAAAGAATTAGAACATTTTCATGATGTTATTGATGTTAGAAGCTACAAAAGTATGCTTATGGATTACTCCTCAGGTATACAGCCCACAAAGACATTTCCTATACATTTCGACGATCTGGAAAAACTAGAAAATAAAGACGAGGACGCAGATGAAATTACTTTTAAGCAAAAGGCCTCGGAATGTTTACAATCTGTCAAAAGTCAACAAATATCTGGTCAACTAGATCAGTTACGAAACAACATAGAGATGGAAAGGCGTAGTCAAGCATCTAAAAATGGTTCAATCATAGACATGAGAAAGAGTCAAAAGACGAATCTAAATTATTATTTGGTAGGATCTTCTTCCGAATCGTCCATAGTTAGTGAAGCAGATGATAGACCACGTACACCTGGTATTAAACCTGAAGAAATACAATGGGATCGAGAGGAGGAAAGTCGTTGTTGTTCATGTTTTGCTTCATTACGATTGCTCTAACTGGTTAGAAGTTGTAAATTTATATGTATTTGTATATATACGGTAAGAAAAATGTATCTTAGTGATGAAATAAATATTTTTTTTCAGTAAAATTTTTTGTTAACAGGTAATTGATATCAATGTATAATGATAGCATTGCAGCTTTACTTAAATAAGTTAACATTAGTGTCATCACTCGAGCCCACGACAGCCAATGTCTTATTGTTGTTACTATTGCTGTGATAAGTTGAAGAAGAAAACACAGAATGATAATTACTCGGTTCAATTTACTTGCAAGATAAAACTTTACGACAGAGATGATGACGCAGAAAACTTAATTTAAGTACCTATCTAAACTTAAGTATATTAATAACTAAAACATAGTTAAAATGATTCCCACTGACAGTAAAACAAAAAACATTCATGAGATTTAAGTAATTATGATTTTCCACCGACAATAGTTTGTAGTTATAGATCAATTTTACTTGTATCAATATTATTAAAAGAGATTTAAGATGCTCATAGATTAATTTAGACCTGTAAACATTCTTCGTGTACTACATCTTGGAAAATGTTTTCTCACACACAGGTAAGTAGTACCCAAAACAGAAAATAACCCACGAGCAAATTTATGCAAATTATTAAATTGTACCAGTGGAAGACTTTGATATTGATCTCTGCTTGTTTAAAGTCAAGTTCAAAAAAACGCTTACGGACTTTTCCGCAACTAGTTAAGCCAGTGCATGGTAGTATGATATGGTAAGTCATTTCCTATAATCTTCTCAATAAACTCGTGGAATTGTTGGTGATTCAGCCCAGTGGATTTGATGTAGTTAACAACTGATATGATTGGTTTTAGAACCCCAAACATTCCATCCATTTTATCCAAACATTTCCCCCACAAAAACTGCTGATGAATAATACAGTGTAAGCCTTTATTTTTACCACGCATATTTTTGCCTCAATCAGTTGTAATAGATTTCGAGTTTTTCCATCGAAGGTTCTTTTTATTAATGGTATTTTCAACTCCCTTAAAAATATCTGCCACAGTTGTTTTGAAGTTTGAAGAAGTTTTTCATACACCTCATAGCTTTTATCTACCCCGTGAATAAATATCAACACCTGAGCAGTATCTGACACATAAGTTGACTAATCCAAGGATAGAGAAAATTACTGAAGATGTCCATTTTTGTCAGAAAGTTGAGATGATATATTTTTTGCGATGTCTTACACCCTTCGAGCCACGGTGTTTGCTAACAAACTGACACTTTTAAATAAATCTACATTTTCGCGGCATATTTCTTCGGTGCAATCAAGCATTCTTTGATTATATCAAGAGACACAGGGAAGCTGGCGCGAGTTGCAGACTCTTGTTCAGTATTCGCTTTGGTAAACAAAGATTGCTGCGATTTCAGTCTGCGCTTCAAAGCTTCACAATTTTTCCGTTCGCAAACTTTCTATATATTTAGAGTAATTTTGAAGATGTTTCGATCCATAGTGCCGTCTAATGTTATATTCTTTGAGACCAGCTATGGTTTTATCACAAATTAAACGTAGCGTCTTATTACTTTACTTAATCACAAAATAGTGAAAGTTTCATTTATTTTTGAACGTTTTGCATTTACTGCCTATCTTTCACTACTTTTCCATATTAATAAATCACAGAAATCAAATCAAAATACTGTTATGCGCGGGTGTTACTTTATTTCATAATCGACAGTTTCGCTTCCTTCGCCTTTCCTACGCAGTCTGACTCGTGGTTGCACCGCTAGTCTGTTTATAGGCTGTTACTGCCATCTCGAAGTGATCGGAATACACTAACCAGAATCAGAACTTTCTCGAACCAACGGGGGAATTCCTAACTATTTAAGTACAAATAACGCCACCTGTTACTGTGTAGCTGAAATAGATAGTACATAGTACAATAAATAGTACCATTACTGGCTACTAGATGTCGTTAAATGTCACAATACACAATAGTATTGAAATGTAAAAAAGAGCGTATGTTTGCTTAGGTCGCGCACTTTGCGTTTAGTCTAGAAATATAGTTAATGGTAGAATAATAAAACTGTTTTGGCCCTTGGTATATACTGAAGAAATCATTATGGCACTAAGGCTTCAAAGCTTGGAGACCCCTGCTCTATAAGATCTCCGGTTGTAGCTAGTATTTTCATGGAAGCAATTTCACACCTAATACATAGTTGAAGTATTCTGATGACATATCAACAAAGTACTGAAACTTGTCAGAGCTTTTCGATAATGGTTATGACATCCGCAACATAAAAATTAAAATCTAAACGTAACGTACATAGCTTATTTAAAATCCATTTTGATTGCAATGAATTAGCTTTTGAAGACATGCTATAAACGCATTCAATGTTTAATACTGAGTTTAATACTGAGTTCTGGTCAGCGTTATTTTTACTTTTGGTTAGTATTAATAATTTAATACATATTATGTAGGTTTAGTAAATCTGTTATCTAACGAGAGAAATTAAATTGTGTTTATTTATGCAATAGTGATCGATTTCGTTTTGCTATTTTTATAATAGGATATATAAACTAATGTTTGTTGTTTGTGATTGATTGACAGATTATATAAAAGTCTTTTTCATTAATTAAAACTATAATGCGTAGAAATTATGCACACATATATGAATATTTGTGTATTTTCATGACAGTTCATCAAAATCCTCGAATATAAACATTATTGATGCAACAGGAACTTTGAAAAGCGGTACACTATTATTTGTACCATCACGGACTTTACCTATATACGTTTGGCCCCTCGCGGTACAACCTGCGCTCTTGTCACTATGACCGTTTTATAATTACGGAAATGAGCGAGAAGAAGATTCTTACTATTATAAGAATTAACTAATGTTTCTATAAAACGGCAACAGTAAATGACACCTACATATGTAACATCGAAAAATATATTTCAATTATGACTAGATTATTTCAATGTATTTTTACAAGTTTTAACACTGAAAGATTAATCGCAACGCAAACAATAAGAATGGCATAAGTCTCTATGTCCAAAAATTAATAGTATCTGTTAGAGTTACAGCAGACCAACACACCGCACGTAAAATGTGGACAGACCAGTTTGTCAATTGATAAAATAACGATTTGGTCTATCTCATCAGCTGGTAGAAAAGACTTAAACGTTAAACGTAAAACCAATAATTAAACTGTTTACAATAATTCTAACAGTGATATTCATTATTGTTTTAAAATTCATTATTCAGATTATACTTTCTTAGGGACAATTCAAATTCCTTTCCAGGTTTAGTTTAAAGAGAATTTCGTTTATTTGGTTGATATTTCATAGTATACATAAGATTGATCACTTATACACAAGCTGCTACTAATTAGTAATATTATTTTTAGACAATATAGATTTCTAATTCCGAAGAAAAACAGTAGATTCTTAAAATTCTTCTTTAACCTTCACTGCTTATTATTATACCATAAAATTACTAAGCCGAGTGTGTAACTTTCCCTCGAGCGTAATGTCTGGTATAAATGCATGAATATTGCGAAACAATATAGTACTTATTATAAATCTAAAAAGTATTGCACTGCATTTTCAAGTAGCTATGTTAAAATTATGTTTCATGTGTTGCCGCTGAACTATAAAAACTACAAACAGATTTTCAAACATTAATTAGGAGGAAATAGGAATAATTGTTTTTTATGCACAGTAATATATACATATTTACTAAGTAATTTATAATATGCAATGTGTCCCCGAATGGACTGGATAATAGGGGAAAAAATGAATTCGACCTTAACGCAAAAAACCTCTGAAACTAAAATTTAAATATTCTTTTTAACAGATGAGAAAATTAAAAAAAAACACAAAAAGTTAAGCAAAAAAGTTTTTAAGTTTCATGTGTGTGATTTACTCAAATTATCTCATCTAAATCAAGTTACCTGTATCTGTAACAGTTATACTAACTTTAGAACAAAAGATTTACCTCGTTATGTTGATGGACCTGATGAGGTTTCTTACAACTATGCAATTCAAAAATTTCAACAGAGGTTTACTAATATTTACGTGTGTGGTGATGCTTCACGAAATTTAGTAGAAAAATTTGAAAGAACAGGTAGTATACATGACATCAGAAAAGAAAAAGGATACACGATTAGATCCTGCTACAATACTGGCTCTAGATTCTGTAGAAACAAATTCGAAATTATCTTTACGAAAATGGTCAACTCAGTTAAATTACTTAATCTGCAAATCACATTTACAAAGATTTTTTTAAAGAAACCAACGTTAAATTTGATAAACCTATTTTTGTACATAAATTAAGAAATAATGATAATGGGGTGGGTTTAGAATTATGCTTATGACTGGGAGGTATTTTTTCGTATGAATCTACATTTACAACCAACGGGAAAGTTGCGAAGGAAAACTGTAGATTTTGAGAGAGTAGAGAAAAAACCCTAATTTCAAAATTGCAACTAGAAGGCAATATTACAAAAAAGTTAATATGTGGTGTTATGTATGAAGAGACAAACCTAACTTGGAAAGTGTATTCTTCAACAAAAGAGTGCTCTGGTCACTTAATACTACTGGTAAGAACCTTTTTACAACAGATGGATATGTCGTTCAAACCTGTTCAGCCGGTTTGTTTCTCTGATTTAAGCCTATTGTAAATTTATTTTATGGGAAAACACCTTGTTTATAATACTAACTTAGATAACAATATCAAAACTTTAACACAAAAAATGATGGAAACGGTAAATCCTGTCCTTGAAGATATGATCCACAATGTTTATAAAGAATTTGTCCACAGAGATGAAAAGTGTGCAGAGGTTGGAGAATAACGCCTTGAATACAATAAAATGTTTTTTTCTTAATTCAAGTGCGGTATTTTAATTTTCTCAGCTGCCAAAAAGAATATTTAGATGTTTGTTTCGAAATTGGTAGCTTTGAGACAAGTAAAGAAATTGATAAAGAATCATATTTTTGCGTTGAGGTTTTTTTAGATTAAAACTTTAGTATTTATTTAAAAAAAAATTAGTTTTATTCAAAAAATGCTATTAAATTAAATTTCAGGAAGAAACGTTAGTACTTCAGCCGTTGCAAAAGACTTCCATTAATTCTAGCTAAATCAATTCAAATCTAGTTTTTAGAGCAAAATATGAATATCTCTGTTCTACTCTGCTTCGTTGATGAATTCATTGGCATTTGTATATTCCAGACATGTTTCATACTTTACCTGTTGTCTTTTTATAATGTTACCAGCTGCAGTTTTGAGAGATTAATAAAACTTAATAAAGTTGCGAGGTAAAACTGTAGATTTTGGTCGAGAGAAAACCCTAATTTCAAAATGGCAACTAGAAGTCAATATTACAAAAAAATTGATATGTGGTGTTATGTATGAAGAGACGAACCTAACTTGGAAAGTGTATTCTTCAACAAAAGAGTGTACTGGTCACTCAATGCTGCTTGCAAGAAATTTTCTACAACAGATGGATAAGTCGTTCATACCTGTTCAGCCGGTTTGTTCCTCTGATTTAAGCCTATTGTGAATTTATATTATGGGGATATGTTAAACACCTTGTTTATAATACTAACTTAGATAACAATATCAAAACTTTAACACAAAAAATTATAGAAACGGTAAATCCTGTCACTGAAGATACGATCCACAATGTTTATAAAGAATTTGTCCATAGAGATGAAGAGTGTGCAGAGGTTGGAGAATAACGCCTTGAATACAATAAAATGTTTTTTCTTAATTCAAGTGCGGTATTTTAATTTTCTCATCTGCTAAAAGGAATATTTAGATTTTTGTTTCGGAATTGGTAGCCTTGAGACAAGCAAAGAAATTGATAAAGAATCACATTTTTGCGCTGAGGTTTTTTTAGATTAAAACGTTAATATTTCTTTTTGAAAAGTTTTAGTTTTATTCAAAAAAAATGGTATTAAATTAAATTTCAAGAAGAAACGTTAGTACTTCACCCCTTTGCAAAAGACTTCTCTTAATTTTAGCTAAATCAATTCCAATCTAGTTTTTAGAGCAAAATCTAAGGATCTCTGTTTCACTCTGCTTCGTTGATGAATTCATTGGCATCTGTATATTCCAAACATGTTTCATACCTTACCTGTTGTCTTTTTATAATGTCACCAGCTGCAGTTTTGAGAGATTTGATTTATATTTTTAGTTTAAACTTTAAAATAGTCCCTTATGTAACCACATTAAAATTTTTCGATTTTACCGCCACTTATCCCAACCAATTATTTCTCATATATCACGTGCCAGCTACCCGTGGAACTGTGTGTGTAATATTATAACAACGGTTATTAGAATACAGTTCGTTATATCGGTTATGGAAACATGAAATCCTACACCCATATTTTGGTCAAATTGATCTGGATGCAGTACCTAATTCACACAGTAGAAATACACAAACAGCAAAGTGGATTGTAGTATCTTTTTTTTGGCAGTTTTATATTTTGTTGTTCTTCCGTTACTTTCTAACCTACTTGACCACACGGTGAGTTAGCAAACCTTTCTTTTTTGTTTTGTATATTTTTTTATATACTTATTATCACATATTTACTTCCGAATTCTTCGCGCTCGAACTAATGTGGCAATAAGATCTTCAATCTCCCATATGACAAGAAACTTCGCTGAATGATCTTTGATTTAACTATTAAATTGGTTTTATAATATAAAGAGTTTTTATCTTCTTTTTTTATTTAAGTTCAATTTAATTTAAGTTTATGTTATGAATGTAATTATTATTGTGTAGAGTTAAGTTGGTAACATTGTAAAATATAACTTGTCAGTTAAGTAGTTAATATCACGTCAATATATATGTAAGATGTAGTTGTCAGTAGTTATACGCACGATATACAATATTGTGATCATCTGTATTAATAACCATAGTTTATAATAAATAATGTTGGAATAACAGTGTAGCTCTATTGTTCTCACCGTGTAACCGAAAACATTACAATTTGGCGACGAGAAAAGTACGGAGGAATTAGATAAAAGAAGATCACGTGGAACGAAAAAAGAGGTTATAAAGAACAAAATAGCGGGATAATGGCAGAAAAAGTAAATTTTAAAGAATTTGAAATAAATACGGACTGGGAAGTATGGTTCGAACGGTTAGAACAATATTTTATCGCTAATGAAGTTAGTGATGACAAGAAGGTACCAATTTTACTTACGTTATTAAGTAATGATTCGTATATGTTATTAAGAGATTTGTGTACACCAAAAAAACCGCCAAAGCTGACACTAGATGAAATAAACGCATTTATGACAAATCATCTCAAACCGAAACCATCGGAAGTTACAGAACGATTTAAATTTAAAGATAGAAAGCAACGAAATTGTGAAACTATTAATGAATATGTTGCACAACTCAAGAAATTATCGTTGAATTGCAATTTTAAAGATCTTGAAGAAAACTTAAGGGATCAACTGGTTTGTGGGGTAATAGACGTACACATCAAGAAACGATTGTTGAGTGAAGCTGACCTAACCTACAAGAAAGCAATCGAATTGGCGACATCACTAGAAACGACCACGAAAGAAGTTAGTATAATGGATGGTTATGAAAAGAAAAGCAGCAGCAATATAAACTATAATAAAAAGGAGGAAAAGGAAAAAGATGGACAACGAAATGGATTAAAATGTTTTCGATGTAATTCTGGATCACACTTAGCAAGAAATTGTTATTATAAGAACTACAAATGTAAAGAATGTGGAAGAATAGGTCACATCGCAAGGGCATGCAAAACCACTGTTGACAGACAACGCCACTTCAGTAGAAGAGGAGGATACACAGAGAAGGAAGGAGAGATACACAGACGGTCCACAACAGACAAGCGAGAGAGAAACGAAGAAAGAAAATGGAGAACAGGCAGAGCAAACGAGAGGGTAAACTTTACGAATGAAGAGAAATTAGGTGAGGTAGAAGAGTTTAATTATTTAAATAATATTAACATTAAATCTGATAGTGATAAAAATATTTGTAATTTAAGTGAAACTAGAGATTATGCAATTAAAACTAACGATCGAGTAATTGAACCAATTAAAACAAAATTATTAGTTGAACAAAGCTTATTGGAATTCGAAATAGATACTGGTTCTAATATTTCTGCAATAAGTGAAGATTTGTATTGTAAATATTTAAAACATTTAACAGTTAATCCATTGGCAATTTAAAAGTTATTCAGGTCAAATTATTCCATGTTTAGGCTTCGTGAATGCTAAAGTAAGGTTAGATAAGGTTGAAAAAATGTTTAAAGTTGTTTATTTTAAAAAATGGCGGACCAAATCCGTTACTTGGACGTCATTGGATGCATGAATTAGGTTTAAGCATTAATAATATTACAAAAGATGATATATCTAAATTAACAAGATGTTTGACTGACAGATTTTCCGAAGTATTTACAAATGATTTAGGTTGCTATAATAAAGAGTTGCATTTACAATTGCAAGAAAATTGTCAACCAATATTTTTTAGACCTTATAATTTACCATATGCAATGAAAGACAAAGTTAATAAGGAAATAGATAGATTACTAAACTTAGGAATTTTAAAATCGGTTAATCATTCAGATTGGGGTACGCCAATAGTGCCAGTAGTAAAGCACGATAATTCTATTCGTCTTGCCGGTAATTTTAAATTAACAATTAATAAATGTTTAAATATTGATAGATATCCTATTCCAAAAATAGAGGATTTATTAAATTCATTAAATGGAGCTGCAATATTTACGAAATTAGACATTTCAGACGCGTATAACCAGATTAAATTAGATGAACAAAGTAAACCACTTTTGACTATTTCGACTCATAGGGGTTTATTTCAATATCAAAGATTAGTATACGGTATTGCTAGTGCACCTGGTTGGTTTCAGAGGGAAATGGAAAAGTTAGTACAAGGTATGCCGGGAGTTATAGTCTTTATTGACGATATATTAATTTCGGGTAAAAATATAGATGAAGTGTATGACAGAACATGCAAAGTTTTAAGCAAAATTCAAGAAGTAGGCTTAACATTAAAGAAAAGTAAATGTTCATTTTTTACCCAGGAAGTTAGTTTTCTAGGACATAAGGTAAATAAAGACGGTATCCATATGGAACCTATGAAAGTAAAAGCTGTTACAGATGCCCCTATTCCTGAAAATACCAAACAATTACAAGCATTTTTGGGTACAGTAAATTATTATGGTAGATTTTTTAAAAATCTTTCAATAATATTAAAACCATTATATAAATTGCTAGAAAAAAATGTATCGTGGAGATGGTCAAAGGATTGTGACATTGCTTTTAAAAAAGTTAAAGAAATTATGACATCCGAACCTTACTTAGTTCACTACAATCCAAGTTTAAAATTAAAACTAACGTGTGATGCAAGCAGTTATGGGTTAGCTGCAGTACTTAGTCAAGTTATGCCCGATGGAGAAGAAAAAGCTGTAGCATATGTGTCTCGTACTTTAAATAAAAATGAACAAGGTTATTCACAACTAGATAAGGAAAGTTTAGCGTTAGTTTACGGAGTTCAAAGATTTCATACTTATCTGTATGGCAGAGAATTTGATTTGATTACAGATCATAAGCCATTAGTACATTTATTAGGTCCGAAAAAGGGAATACCCACAATGGCCGCAAGTAGATTACAAAGATGGGCAGTTATATTGTCGGGGTATAATTATAAAATAAAATATGTTGAGTCAAGTAAAAATGGTGCAGACGGATTATCACGTATTCCTTTAAAAGTCAATGCAGATGTAGTTCAGGAAGTGTCATACTTAAATTTTATAGAAGAAAATATTCCACACATATCTGTAAAAAGTATTCGTATTCAAACTAATAATGATCCTGTACTAAGTAAAGTTAAGCATTATATTTTGTATGGATGGCCAAGTACCAATATTAGTCATGAAATTAATCCTTATTATACACGTCGACATGAATTAACATTAGAGCAAAATTGTATAATGTGGGGATATCGAATTGTAATACCAGCAAAATTCAGAAAGGTTTTACTTAAGGAATTACATTCTACTCATTTAGGTATTGTAAAGACTAAAGCCTTAGCTAGATCATTTGTATGGTGGCCAAATTTAGATAAGGAATTAGAGAATATTATAAAAAGTTGCCAGGTATGTCTACAACTTCAAAACAATCCACCAAAAACTGAATTAAGTAACTGGAAATGGCCAGAAGGACCATCAATTAGGTTACATGCAGATTTGCTAGGACCATTACATGGTAAAACGTATTTAATAATTTTGGATGCTTATTCCAAGTGGGTAGAAGTATTTGAAATGAGTTCTATTAGTTCTGAAGTAACTATTTCAAAATTCAGAGATTATTTCTCACGTTGGGGTTTACCTGTTACGTTAGTAACTGACAATGGTACACAGTTTTGTTCTTATAGTTTCAAATGTTTCCTTGAATCTAATGGTATTACTCATATAACAACGCCAGTATATTCACCTTATTGCAATGGTGCAGCTGAAAATGCAGTCAAAACAGTAAAAACAAGTTTAAAGAAAATTTTATTGTCAAATCAATCAGTTACGGACACACTACCAAAATATTTATTTGCTTATCGTATTACACCACACTGTACGACATCTTGTGCACCAGCAGAACTTCAAACTGGTAGACAATTACGTTCTCGTTTAAATCTTTTGTTACCCTGTAACAGAGAAAATGTTAATAATAAGCAAATTCAACAAAAGCAGTATTATAATGGGAAAAGAGTGAATAAACTAAATGTAGGAGATAAGGTAATGGTAAAAGACTATAGTGTAAGTAAGAACAATTGGCTGAATGCTACAATTATTGAGCAATTGGGTAATGTAATATTTGCAGTAAAACTAGAGAATGGCAAAATTTTAAAAAGACATCTAAATCAAATATCTACAATAAAGATTGATAATGTCCAATGTTCTAATAATTAAATAGAAAATGGTTTAGACTTACCTGTAGTCACAACTCCTATAATTTCAAGTAATTTTGAAAACTCAGAAAATTTGCCTAACAAAAGTCAAACAAATATGGAAGTAGATAATAGTATGCTTAGTAATGATAATAATTGTAAGGAATCACCACGATTACCAGTAGTTAATAATAATGAACCAGCACCTACCTTAAGGAGATCTGAAAGAGTTAAGAAACCTAGAGTAATACTAGATTTGTAAAATTAATATTGTACTTACCTTTATACTGTTCGAATTAACAAGGGAGGAAATGTTATGAATGTAATTATTATTGTGTAGAGTTAAGTTGGTAACATTGTAAAATATAACTTGTCACTTAGTTAAGTAGTTAATATCACGTCAATATATATGTAAGATGTAGTTGTCAGTAGTTATACGCACGATATACAATATTGTGATCATCTGTATTAATAACCATAGTTTATAATAAATAATGTTGGAATAACAGTGTAGCTCTATTGTTCTCACCGTGTAACCGAAAACATTACAGTTTATAATATTATCATGAATGTCATGAACTTTATTTACTTTATTTATGTACTTAATTATTGTAACGCAACACTTCATATTTTGTCTAATTGTTTTCCTGTAATTGGCATGATTGCTGTTGGACGAAATAAATCCTTATTATTATTATTATTATTGTATATTTCGCGTAATCTGTAAATATATTGCGTGGACCATGGCAACAACGAACAGTTAAAACCATTAAAATCGTGTAGGGGGCAGTTAAAACCACAACTCACGGTTCACAAATTCATTGGCGATGAAAGCAAATAGGTGAAATTTAGAAAAAAATTCCAATTATAGATGATATTCAGAATTAAATTGTGCTATTAGATTTATCTGCCGAACAAGAGTTACGAGGTCAGAATTACATCTCTATTTTTCAGAAACAGCTAAGGTAATCTTTAGTAACCGCAACAATAATAACCTATTCGAATCATTAGTATCACAAGTAAGGCAAACATATACATACACACACATGGAGTTATTTCAGGTTAAAATTTCAAAATCCATACATACAAAATATTATTTACAACCATTTCTGAAATTATTAGTTTTCTAGAAATCTTATCCAGAAGTTACAATACAGCATACAAAACATAATTGATTTACCACCTATAGTTAAAGATTCTTAGCTGTTCTTGTGAATTGTTTTAGTTATCGTATGAAACATTAAATAACCAACTGAAAAGTAACCAGATTACTTCATTACATATTTGGTGGACAGGATAAGAGGATAATACTAGAATTTATTATAATTGCTACTCCATAAGTATTACAAATTCATCTGTGAAAATTGACGTTCTGTAGTTGCTTACAATAAATGCTTGTATTGCAACCAACAGTACAGAATATTCGTTTGTACAAAATTTCTTCAACAAACACTAATGTCTCGTTGCCAAATTATACGTAGTTTGCAAGTTTGGATACGTTTTTTCGGTAGAGTAATTTTTTATCAGCAAACTGCCACAGCAGTATTTGTAAAACTTGCGGTTAGAAGCACAATAATTGGTTGACCAAATAGAATAAAGGTGATAGCATAGGAGAATATTCTTTAAACTTCGGTAAGTTGCGATATTATCTGTAACAGACACTAATTTGCAAAGAGGACCAAGTTGTACAAGAAAAAATAGCATTTTGTGTGATATCACGTTCCAAGCTCCTTGAAGTAATTATGTAGAATTTCTGGATGATTTGGGAACCTATCTGGCATATAGATCCTACAATAGCAATCCAAGAGGAAATCTAAATCTACATATGTACAAGCATTTGGAAGAATCTATAGACGAACTAACGAAAGTACTTCCAGAGGCTGATGTAGAGCAAGAAACAGAATTTGTTTTCTTCCCCTGCGGTAAGAAACATGGAAGAAATGAGTGATTTTACCTGCAACGTCAGGTTTGCAACCCTACTAATTTTTTATAGTTGTAGTGATGAAAAAAACAATTTATTAATCGTTTATATTTTGAATTCGGATTTTAAAATAGGTACCCAATTGTATATTACATAATTATCTTTTATTTTAGCACTATTTATGGTTATCAACTATGTATGTAATAATGAAAATTTGGTGGTTAATATTTCAAGTGTATTAGAGATATTTATTATTTATAGTTATATCTACTGCACCTGTTCGGTGTTACACAATAATAATTAAATGCAAAAATTGAAAATAATTGAGGGCTGAAAGAATAACGAGTAAAAGTGGATGTAGAGTATATTAAAGAGTGGAATTAAAACATATAGATTTATTAATATGGAAAGAAAAACCTAACTAATATCCGGTGAAAAAATAGTAAAAAAGGAGATCATGAGTACCTATCGCTAAAACATAAATAAGAAAAAATCATTAAATGTATAGAGAGGGCATGATAAAGTCTGGTGTATAAATCTATCCTAATAATCTTGCAAAGTATTTTTGATACGTAATGGTTGAAGATTCTCAATTTGTGTGACAATTCAACAAAACAATTTCCACAGAAGTGTTTTATGGTGTCCATGTAATAGGATCATCAATCTTGTGAAAAGTACATTTATTAAATAATCGTATTTCTATGCTCACACATTTCCAGAAAGAGATAAAAGGAGTTCTCATAATTTTCAAAGTAGCATATGTCATCATATGAAAATTGTTTAGATACCTATATTAAAAAAAGACGAGTGTATGCAAGTTATATAAAATTGTTTTCAATACAAATCCCACAATCCTATTAATAAAGTTCAATTTATTGATTGAACTTTGAAGAAAGCGTTAAAAAATACTCCGAGCGGCGCTATCTACCGTCGGCGTCGCGAACTGCGTCGTGCCAATGCGCACGTCAAATAACAAAACGAAGGTTCTTCCAAAAGCTGTCAGTTCGCAGCTGACAATCGTGCGGTTTGTCAAGCGAACTGCAGATTCTGCGTTTCGAACGATGTACTAAAGTTTATAACAACACGTTCGAAAATACAACAGGGATAACGATTTATTCTCTACGTAAAGTTGCTTGTTAAACGGTAGTAGATACCCCGATGTCAGTGCAATAAATAATGCTAGTAGCAATATTGTGTTTAAAATTGTGTAAGTGTATAACTCAGACTGTTGGTGAAAAGTGTTTTAATAGAAAGTGGGTTTGTCGTCTCTGAATTTCGCAAACTATTTAATTTCGGTAAGTACTTTTTTGTTTTTATTAATAAAAATGTCAAGAATATTCCATACATTATGTGTATGAACACGTTCTTCTCGTTCTTGTTTTTCTGTTACGTTTAACATAACGATCACTTAAAAACAGCGACAAAGTTAGGTTATAAACATATCCATCCTCTTGTTTTCTTATGTAGGTATATATAGCGGAACCTTCGTGCTGTTAATCGCATTTGAAATTGTGCGATTATGAAACTTCTCGTAAAATCGGGCAAATACATACATATACATACAATATATAAGGCGAAAGTTGTATTTAAGATGCAAGGACATGTTCGTTTATAGAACACACAGAACACTATGATTTGCTTTACCTACATACCCACTGACATAAATTAAGAAAAATAAAAGTACAGCGAATACATAAGACTTGCATAACTTCGATACCTTTAGGAAGGAAAAATAAGTAATTAATAAGTTATAGTTATGTTACTTAAATTATATGTGTTGTTGCTGAAGAGAAACAGGTTTGTTACATATTATGTGGTTTACACCACTTCAGTCTAGCACGACCTCTTATTTTACGGCGATACGCAGATTCTGGGGGGCGTTTGTTGGATTACGATATGAAAAGATGTATTATGGAACTTTTTGCGAGGTTAATGTTTCGTTTCAAGCCATTACAATAATTTCCTTGATGTTCTGTTTAAAGTTAGTTTTTGTATTTCATGTTTACATCTACAAATCACTGTTTCTTTTCATTAAATTCAATTAATTTGGGATAGAAATTTTATACGATATTCAATTTATTGATTTTAACTTTTTTGTACTATAAATCATTAGTAAAGCCCAGCGATTTTGCAGTAAATTTCACTGAGCAGCGGCGAAAGTACTCGATTTATGATCGAATGGATTTAAAATTGCTGGCTCTATTATTATCTATTAATAATTTTAGACAAATTATGATTTCATGCTTAAGTTTTCAATATGAACTTACACGATTACTTTGACAAATAGAATGGTGTATATAACAAATTATTGTCGTTTTCATTATGAAAGAGAGCTCTTTTCAGTTTTTGTAATATACCTACTCTTGCTCATGAATTGTTGCAAGGAGTTTTCGTCACATGCAAATAACTGTCTGTTGCAGAGAAAGGTTGTTGGTTTCTCTTTGCATTGTAGCATGATATGAAATTCATTTAATACAGGTACTGGTAGAATTAAATTCTAGTGTCGGCAACCGCTTGTTTTATAGTTTTGTTTATGAACAGACCTCTTAGTGTTTTGAAACAGAATTATGGGAGATAGGTATTAAACAATTGTCACGTTCAAGAGCACTAGTTTTCCTTTACAAGTACGGTAGATTTGGCTGACTGTAAGTACATATGTATATACTATAGGGGAAAGTTTACCTAAAATGGGATACCTAAGGTTTGGACCCCGTTTAAAATATAAGTACAAATACAAATTAGACATAAAATAAAAAAAAAATTTCTTGCGCGAGTCAAATTTCCCATTTTAGGAACATATGTATGTATCTAAAACAAGATCAGTAGTGTTTCTAAAATGGGATTATATTTCCGAAGCACAGATCACATATGAAATAGCTGGCCTCATTGTCTTACACTCCGCATAAGCTTCGTGGACCCATCTTTGACAGGAACTGCACCGAATCCACTGGTTACCAAGTTTCCTACTCTAAAAATCTACTTCTCAATAAAAGCACATGTCGTATCCCATTTTATCAATATATTGACATGTAAACAAACAATGCCTCACGTTTTTCCAATAAGAATATAACTTTAAAATTTTATAGATTATGCGGTCATACTGTCACTATTTATGTGCTAGCAACTGGTAAAAAACTTATCGCCATCATCCCATTGGCCATAAAGACAAAAAGCTTATGTTTGTAGATCTAAGTTATTACAAGAAATATGTAAAAAACTTAAAAACTCACTTAACGGCGTTGCACCAATTACGATTTTGGCCAAACTGCTGGACATTACTCATACACTGGTAGTAAGTATTAGGCCAATTACACAACAGATGCTACCGTATGTGCTGCAAAAAATAATTAGGGTATCCTGTTTTACCACAGTATCCCATTTTATGTAAAGTTCCCCTACATCTTTTAGTTTTCTACATATATGTACATACATAGATATATTCGCCTGCATAAGATGGAGATATTTAATTTTCATATAAAGATACACAGTAGCAACTACAGACAATTAGCATATTCCTTCTTATTCTTCTTATAACTGACTCTTTCATCTAACCGAATTGGCTCGGACCATAACATGCCATCAAACAGAGATGTTCTTATAGAAATATCTTGGTATTATGCGTTTTGTATATTTAAAGATTTGTCCACGTCGATAAGTATGTATTTCCATGATATATTTGTGGAAATTACTATTTACATACATACGTACACTAAGATAAACTAGATAGGTGCTAGGCACACTACACTGTTTTGGGAAGTACATTGAAGTTAATCGAAATTTTCGCAAATTCATTCGTTATTGTTTAAATCAAAATTATGTATTCATTATCGGCGAATGGATTTGTGTTGGTAGTTTATACTAAGCGAAATTATCATATTGAATTTCAAAGACAATTACAAAAATTTACGTTGAATAGATCCAAATTTGTCACATTTGAAAATCAAATCATTTCTTGCTTATACGATGGCAGATTGGAAAGTTTGTAGAATGAGACAGATCACTGCGCTTCTTGAGGTAAAATCTTTATAGTTCTTCTGTCAGCGCCAAGTTTTGTTTTGTGATGTTTTTAGTTACGTTGAAGATTTTGCGTTTATTCAGAGAAATAAGAACTATCAGAACCTTCCACATCTTCATTTATAGCTTCTATAATTTCATTCTTCAAAGAGAATTTATTTCTAATCCATTTTCAGGAATCGGAAATAATAGGTGTCAAGGGGCTGAATCCGGCAAGTACACCCAAAGAAAGACAACCGTACAGTTTCAATACGTTGTTATATGGAAACTGTTCGACTACTTGTTCCTTTGGGAGTACATACATAAGCGTGTTAAATTAACTGCTATCGTAAATCGTACAGTATTACCATTGCAATTGCGACTTGTGAAACAAGACATTGTCCTGACGGTATAAAACTGTTCTTTACCAAATAAGGCGTTTTGGGTTTGACATCTTTGCTTAAGTTGTCTACTAACGTCGTCCAATGAAATTACTCCTGGGGAATCTCCGAAGACTGTAGCCATCATCTTTCCAGTTGACAACATCGTTTTGGTCTTCTTCGATGTTGGTTCAGCGCATACAGTCCATTGCTTGGATTGTGGCGAGAGTAAAGTTATAAGACGCCTCAAGAAATCTAAGGGATTGTGCTTGAACGTGTCTGGACATTGCTGAGAAATGGTTAAACGAATTTACTTTTGATCAACTGTGTCAACCTTTTTTTCAGAGTGGATGTTTTTGGTCTTCCAGAAAGTGGTACATTTTTACTTTAAAGATATTTCATAACGGCACGGAATTCGGTTTTAATCATTGTTAAGAAAATGCGTGTACTGTTTACTGTGTCTGGCTATAATGGCTTCAATGGAACACTGAAAACACATGACCGGTATGTGTGCACAAGGCCTTCGGGTTGGGTTAGTTTCTCGTTGAAATTTATATCGTTGTCTACGTTTTTTCACTAACACTAAAATATAGTTGATGCTTGTTTGGAAGTTAGTCACTAAAGTTACTATCGTACTTGTTCTATATATACTAAGTAAAAACTAGTGCTACAAATAGAAGAACGTTAATATTGCCAACAAACCTCATTACATATCGAGGGTTTCATGGAAGAAGGGCGTATTGATCAATTTTTATGAAATTGACTTTTTTAGGCGTAAGTACTCATATTTGTATTCTAAATGATATAGTACAAGAGCGTATGTGTACATTCAATATTGACATCGAAAATCGTATAACATAACGATTATATCTAGTGTACTTTTTTGTGACAATGATAAAGTTTAAACCATTATGCTCTAAATATTAACATCTGGCTAATACGCCCTTTTTCCATGAAACCCTCGATATGTATGTGCTAAAAAAATTGTATAGAATCGAGGCGGTTATACTGGGATTGAAAATCAACAAATTAACAATAAAATACAGTATTGATGAAGGATAAAACTTCTATTTATGATATGTACATATTTTATATTGTATTAAATGTTTCCTAAATTGACGCAAAAAAATGGTTTGTTGTTACTAACAGCTAGTAGTGTGGGTTGGTTAAGTTTTCCAAACCGAATAATTTTCCGAAATAAATATATGATTAACAATAGAGGAAGTTAGTTCCGATAGGAAAGTTATTCGAAATAGTCGGAGTCCATTCGTCTATTCGTAAATCATTTTGTCATCATTCGTTACTTTCCAAGTGTACTTCACAGTCTGGATTATATAGAGCTTGTTGGCTACGTTCAAAAGTGGTTAACATCTTGCCTATAATATAATCCTAACATTCTTCTTAATTATGCGAGATTTTGCTTTAATAAATATGAAGAAATGGGAACGTCAATATGAAAACTCTGACAAATAGAGTTATGTTGCACGAACCTATATTAGCTTGTGTTTAGCGGATGCACTTCCTAAGTATTAGCGCTGCCGCGTTTTTGATCTTTAAGTAGAAAAGAAACTAATGATGATTTATGGAGGTAACTAATAGGTCTGCTTGAAAATTGTTTTCTAAATGATAATAGAATTTAATATGTCTTGTGTTATGAAGAGTACTTTCTACTTCAGCAAGGAGTAGACAAATTGTATTCAATATGTATTTACAGGAGCGCATTATGATTTATTCTGTATGCAATGTTAGGTAATTGTATTCACAACCGTGTTGTATGCCTTGCATAATGACTCCAGGCAATCACGGTAAAAACCTGTAAAGAACGGAGAATAAATGTATAGTAAAGAAACATATAATCCATTCGATACTGGCGAATGGTAGAAACCGAGATTTGCGGATGAGATGAATTAATGTGTATGTCCTTCAGTTTCCTAATTGAATTGACTACTTCATTTACATGATTGCCTCTTTGTCATTGCTATTTAAGCCGCTAATAAGAAAATGTATACTTACACACCATGAGTTAGCCCTTACTTTCATATCTGTCGGCGTCGCGGAGGAGGTTGTAAAATAAAGCCGTGGAAATTGCTAAAGAGTACATCTTGTCCGTGACGTGTATAAATTTCCTCTCAAATACTTTTAAAAATTTCAACTTTGCCTTACAGCTATACATATTTTCCTGTAGGCTATGTAGGTATGCAGGCTCCAGGACATTTTAAGTTCAAAAGACTCACTTCATTCTTTAAATAATATTAACCATGGTTGGTAAATTGCGTAGATTGCTGCGTCATTTTATTCGCTACAACTGTCAGAATATAAGGCACTGCTGTACATAATTCTTTATTCTTAATTTATCGTTTTAACCGTTTTTTTAGTTTTTAACGATCTTTGAATGCCGATTTTTGTATTTAGACATAAATTAACTTCTAGGTTAATAAAACTCCAAAACTGCTCTCTTATATGAATCAATAAAAATTGCCAGCTACAGTTTAGCTTCTTTTTAAAAAGAATTTAAATTTAGAACTGCAGCAGGCCAATTAAAACTGCTACAAGAGACCACGAATTCTCTTCGATACAATAGACTAGCGTTTTATTATAAGTTTCTTCGTGTTTTTTGTTGTGTATAACATCTATAAAAATGATTATATTCTAAAATCCCTTGGTCTCCTGCTGCTTTGAACAAATTTTCCTTTGTTTGGTGGGAGAATTTTCTATTACTGCTTATAGTACATAGTTCTCATACTTTATACGCTTTTACCTAATAGGGATTCTCTATTTTACATTTCCTGTTGTTAGCAATCTATGTAGTAAGCTTTTGAAACTTGACAACAAACAATTTAATAAAGGACGCTGATTACCAAGACGTCCTAACCGTCATGGAAGCTCTACAATAGCGCACAAGAAAAAGAGAACATTTATTTAAGAATTTCTAGCGGGTTTGTTTAAAGAGGAATGGGAAAATATTTGCGTCTTCTCTTCTGTAATTTTTCTATTATATTTGTACTGAATAAATAATTAGTTCAGTTATGAGTAGATAATATTGGACTACATGCACAGAGCTATTTTTGTTGAGTAGGTACATAATTAAAAAGTGTAGTAAATTTGCTACTTCTCTTAGTAATTATTATTATCGTCATAGAGATAATTATAATTTATTAGATACTGTACATTGCACTCTATTCAGATACAACTTCAAGTAGAAGTTTGCGGAAGAATTACACAAGAACAATGTGACTAGATGGTGAATTGATGGTGGGAGCTCCTTTTCCTTTTCTGAGTGAAGAAGACAGATATAATAGAATTTTCCTGAATGCAAAAGAAATTACTACAAAAAAGTAATGTAAAAGAGGTTATTATTACAACCATTATCATTTGTGCATCGGCACAAGTTACAACGGAAAGTTGTTCCCCGTTTGAGTAATGTAGATTTATGCATCTCTCATGTTCATATAAAACAATAAAAGAATTAAGTTTCACAATTATCCTTGTCAAAAAACAGATCGGGACTAAAGGGAAGAGAAAAATTGTTTTGTTGGGAAAAGTACATCACTGCCGTCTGATCATGAGAATATTCATTGTTATCTCCCATTGGTAGGAAAACTTATTTATGTAGGGGGTTTAGTTGAATTATGCTCTTTTTCTGTTATTCTCCTTCGTCTACTTCTAAATAAAACTGAATTTTCCGAATGTAGTGGTTGGTTATCTAATTCAATATTGAGGTTATTGAAATCGATATTGATTCTATTTATTATAACAGCGTATTGTTCAAATAAGACAAATTTGGCATTTAACAGTGTTTACAATTGTCTGTAAAAATATTTTTCAGAAAAAATAATTATTTACACATTCAAATAAAAAGAAAACGCCAGGCTAGATGTCATTAGTACGCTTGAAGCAATACAAAAATTATGCTTTTTATTTCATTTGAAAGAAGGAATTCGAATATTTTTCTGCTCAACAGTAAAGAGATATTTGAAGGTGCTTAGAAACAATGACTTGGGGCATTTGGTGTTTATAGATTTTAATGCGGGTCATATTAAATACAAACGAACATGTTTGGTTTATTTCCCAACCCAAAGATGTCAACCAAGTATTGAAACATGGCGTAATTGCTCTTTATCAGAATGATTGTATTGTAAATGCAATAAGTAGGTACTTTCATCCACGAATCTCTAAAGTAGACTCTGGAACTAACAATCGAAGAACCACTATTGCTTTCTCCTATAGTTTCGCAATTATAGATTGAATTGAGAACTCTCAGAAAAAAAACTTTCAAGTTTTCTTCAATCCATTAAAGAAAATTTTAGAAACTTTGTGTTTGCCCAAGGACTCCCATCATGGTCTTTCTCATGGGAACATCTCTAAAACTCGATGGGACCCTCAGTTTAATGTTATTATCGTTATTGTTAAAGTAAATAACATTACTACAGCAAAAGTTCTAGTTGCTGATATGGAATTTAATGGCCTATACTGGGTAAGTTTTTTTATCTTGAGACAACGGAATATCTCCAAAACACTGCATCAACTCTAAGATTTGTTAATGTAATGTATAATATTACAAGACAGAATGGAAATGATTTACATATATGGAGAAAGTGGTAGAAATATCGATGATGCAGTTAATCTTTACTCACAACGTTTTTCCAGAGTCGTCCAACAGTTCTCCAGCGAAGGAACTGTACAGCCAAGAAAACGTAATCGCCGCCGAAAAACAATTGCTGGTGAAAATAATAAAATCGCGGTGTTAGTTGCAGTAACTAATAATCCACGCATTTTAGTACTCGACAAATAGATCATGAATTAGGAATTTCTCAGTTCACTATCTGCCAAATATTGAAGCGTAGGAAATATCATTCAGAGTTTTCATGCATCAAGAACGATGATTTTCAAAATCGAGTGGGATTTTGTTAATGAACCCTTCAATGGATACAAGATAATCTCAATTAAAGTTCTGCACTGTTTCTTTCTGAAATGTTATTTTAATGATAAAAAAAACACTCTTTTTTGAGTATTTATTCTAGGTACATATTGAGATTTTTGGGGATTACAGCACAATCTGTTACAAATCGAAAACTTTCAAACAAAAACTACATACTTGATGGCGTAGAATTCGAATCTGCAATACAAAATAAGGGTTCCCCTTTTAAGATTTGTCTCAGTAACAGGAGAGTTTAGTGTAAGCGAATGTCGTCTACAATTTCGCATTTACATTGGTATTAGATTGTTTCGCAATCCATCGATGTTTAAAACTGTGAGTTAACGTTTGCTCTCATTACACTGTCGTGGCTCGCTTACTTGCAATCAATGCAAGTTAAGTTATTGTTATTAAATATTTGGATTGACCTAATTATGCAATGTTGTCGTCTTTGCATGTTAAATATCTCGAACAAATTATAATTTTCACTGGTATCTTTACAATATAAATATCTTTGTTACATTCAACTGATAGTGCAAACTTTTTTTATTGTGTGGGCAGTAAAACATGGTACTGTAAATTAGAGATCCCTACGTCAATAGAATCTAGAATAGGAAATGTTTACAATGACTTAACATGAATATATCAATGAACCGAATACCAAATACCTTCACAACTATGTTTAAACACATAAAAAAGCAATTTTGAGATCGTTCAAAATACATTTTTGTACAGTATGTTACTATTTTTAGAGTAATGAATAACAGGATCGGTATAGAGTAAAGTAAACATATCGAGGCACGTATAATTCATTTTTTATACCATCACCTGTTCCGGTAGATAACTGATTAGTGAATAGTGTTTATATAACGGATGATATGGATAAGCTTTCCATAAAAGGTGTTCGCGATTACCGATTAGTTTATGAAATGGGTCTGTTTACAATTTTGCAAATTCTGAGCTTATAGATAGTATGTAATACATATACATATACAAATACAAATCTCTCATATGTTAATTGTATTGCAATCTTCTTATAATATCCGCTGTGGTTCACCACCATACATCATACATATTCATGAACTAATGATGTTATACATATATGTATAGGCTCAGTGAAAGGTTAAATAATTCAAGATATCCTAGAATTAAATCTAAATTTAACTAAACATTATGTAATAAATTATGTGAATCTATACTTAATATTAAAATTTTCGAATTAATTCGTATAAATATGTGTATCTATGTAAACACTATTATCTTATACATATTACCTAATCCTAATTACACGGTTTCTTCGTTTGAACTATGCAAAATTTATGTTCACATGGAAGTTCGTTGTTTTTGAGAGTATCCAACAGTTTTAGGTGTGTGTTTCCAATTTTTTAGTATAAATAAATGTTTACTTAAAAGAGAGCCACAAATATGACTTTCTTTGTTAAAATTATGTGTAAATTTGTAATTATCACCTTAGAAACATTTAAGTACTTTTACTTTTCATAAAGCTATCGTGTAGGTCAACAATCTGTGTATCTTTCAATTTTTTTGTAATTATCATATAATAACTCAATCTTTCCTATATTTTTATGTAATATCTTTTATGTAACACTAGTATGTAGCTGCATATTTTGTATTGGAAATGAGGTCAAGTAAATTATATTCCACATATTAATCGCAATGTGAATTTTTTGATTGTTTTTTTATTTGGTAATAGAATGCAAGGTTTTGTACGTTCTTATTAAATTCAGTGGCCTTTATATTTCACTGTAGAACTATATTAATAAAGAACCTTCATAACTTTATTAGATATTACATGTTTCACTAGAGACAATTTCTATTCTGTTTAATGTTCAAATTTAGAATAACTGATATTTCAGTAATCACTCTTTAGTTAAACAAATTCCTTCTGGGCGTAACACTTCTAAAGGCACTGATTATACTTATTTTTCTTCTAACTACAGATGATTACACACACAACATATGTACACAGAGCCAATGCTATCAAATTTGCATCAATCAGTTAATAAAAGATAAAATATGATAGTTTCCGTAGCATAACTTTTTGTCGATCTTACTATACTAACATGACAGAAAATGGGCTGAATTTGCATAAAAAACATTCTGGTGAATTCAGCAATTCTACCCCCACAAATGTCTTTTGAAAGGCAGAGAAAGGTTAGCAGATGATAATCATGAAGAAAGACTAATTTCACCTCAGACACTAGAAATGATTAAAAATTACGTGATTTTATTATAAGTATGTATATTGTAACGCTTTGCTTCCTTATGGAAGAACGATTTATCACACAGATTTCAAAATTTATTCCACATACTGATAGATGCAGAGAAATTTGTATATGATAATGATTCTAGTTGTCCAGTCGCCAGAAATGATCCAAACTTCTTGAAATCAATTCTTACGGGTGACAAAACGTGGTGGCTTCAGTAAGACTCGAAATCCAAGCATCAAATGGGAAAGGAAAACGAATGGAAATCGAAAAACCTAACAAAAGTGAAAAAGCTCCGAAATTGCAATTAAAAATAAAAGTAATGTTTATGTACCTACATTCATTCATAGTAAAGAAATTGTTTTTGACATTAATGCTACTATATTCCTTTCTTCATTATATACCGGCTTATCAATTCGTCCCGTTCGCAGTTCATTGAGCTGTGTCGATTGGTATTTCCCGTCTTTCAAATATGTATATGATGGTTCTTTCATAGTCAATATTGCGTTACTCCAAGTGTTTATACGTTGCTGGTCTGTATTACTAAATTTATTCTTGCCATTTTTTGTAACTTACGATTTCGCTGTAAACAGTTGTTATCTTCTCGTGGTCGCTAACACTGAAGTGTATATTATTTGCATATATGCTTCTGTGATATCTTGCTATTTTTGTCTTAATTTCTTTTTTAACATCCGTTGTTTTTTATTATCATTATAAGCTTTTCTAGAAATTACTGCAATCATTAAATAAATATATTTATTATTTAAACAGTGTTCGACTTCAACTTTAGATTTTGAATACATTTGCGTCACTCATGTCACTTCCGAGTCATGTATACCTCTACGTCACAAATAACAAGTATCACTGTCTGCGGAGATAGTGTCGTTACGATATTCTTCCCTCGTTAGAACCAAGAAATAGTTTTTTTTTGGAATCCAAGAAGACAGTGGGCACATTCACAGATTCGCGTGAGCACTTGCTACCAACCTCTTAAAAGTTGGGACGATAAGATTGATACTATGTGGAAAATTACTGGAAGATACTATTTTTGTTTGCGACATAAGAAGGAAGGCGGTTACTTATGTATATTGATTTTATTGATAGCAAACTCAGCAAGGTAATTGCTAAGGTAGGAAAAGTCATACAGTACTAAATTATCATTAATATTTACTACTATGCTTATACAGAAATAAAATAAAATTATAAAAAAATACATAAAAATATTAATATATAAGCATTGCATGGGCTTGTCTTTATCTGATACTTGTCAATAAAATCTAGCAACTTATCAAATATTTTTTCAAAGTGTTTCCGTTTCAAATTTGTTGAACGAAACTTTGGTTACATATTGGATATACGACATACGCAACAATACAGAGACACTCTGAAAGTATGCTACAGTATAATAAACAAATTATAAACGTGTATAATGGCTAAATTTGTCAGTTACTAAATATACACCATAGGTGTTTAATTCAACACAAAGATGTGGCGGATGCGGCTATAGATTTTTATGATCAATAAATTTGAATCTGTACCTATAGATATAGGTATTGTTACTGGACACCTTGACATCTACGATAGTTTATTTACCGTTTTTGATGCTTAAATAGCATTGTTATAGGTACCTAAATACATACATTATTTGCTTTTACAAATATCTTATCTGTTTTCTCGGTTGGAGTCAGTTAAGTAAGACAACATATGATACATCTAGGAGAATGTAATGTTATACTTTGGAGTGGAACGTAAATTCGTTTGGTTCATTTTCGAGTAGGTCTGTCTTAGGCAACCTATATTGTGAGACTATTGATTTTGCAGCACTCTCTCATATCAATTATGTGATCACCCTCCTCTGCAAAAAGCCAGCAGGTGCATTCAGCGGAAGCAAACACTTGCTGACGACTTGATAGTATTTTGATGTGATTGGTTGCAATATAAAAATTTTCACCTGATCAGTCTAGAGTTCTACCAATTCATAGGTACCTGTATGCTTCTAAATTAAATTAATTTGATTAAACTAAAATATAAATAATTATAAATTGCCCCGCACCTTATACAACAAGTTTGACATGTGGTATGAATTACAAGAATAAGGACATTACACGAAAGTACATACACAGTCGCTCTATTATGGGTCATCAATTAAAGCGTTTTTGTACTGATTTAGGGATCTATTCAAAAGCAGGCGTGTACTTACTAAATTTATTACACTCTATGCAATAGACGCATAATTTGAACGAAATCTAGCAGTAAGATAAGTGAGGCCATCTGAAAAATGTGCAACCCACTGTAGTTAAGCCTTATCATCCCATTCTAGCATGATTATCATTCATCTTACAAATAAGTGAAAAGCTGTTTGTACAATTTAGTTAATTGTAAGAACTCTTACAGCCTCAAGTGATATACTGATTGTGAGATAGATTCACTTTACTAAAATTAGATCTTCTAAATACGCAAGAAGAGCACAGAATAATTTTGTGATGAAGTGTTGAATAGCACGACCTTGCAAGTCAATAATAGCCCATTTGAAGTTCACTATCATTAATTGCATTTATGAGTAGTTTACCTCAATAAGTTTTGACAGTACAATTGTGCTGGATGTTCCTACAGCTTTGTTACTTCACTGTAAGTAATGCTGTACTTGCCACTTGCTGTTTCATACCAGCGAATACCTATTCGAGCAAATAATGGCTGCTGGAGGTGATGACATAATTTGCCCCTAGGTGGTTGTACCTAGCGTCTCTGACTTTGTCAGGTACTTCTGAATTTTGAATTGTTTGAGCACAAAGCGTATGTTTTGAGGATTAAAACAAAGCTTTATTTTGTGAAATAACGAAATTTTGCAATTTTGCAATAACGTCTGGGTCTGGGTTTGGTGATATTTAGTACGAGATTATCTAAGACTGCTTTAATGTTGATAATAGATATATCGACTACTTATCTCTGTGTGTTCTGCTTGTTTCTCTGTTAAGCTTTACAGTAAATTAAAACTTTCCTATGCATGTTCTATTTTTGTTTCATTTGTAAGTCGGTAATATTTTTACAGGTATTGTCCAAAATCGTGTTGAGGTGGATAAAACCCGTATTAACTCAATCATGTACTAACAATGCTTTATAAAATTTGTAATGGTAATGCATAATTAAAATGTTGTAAAACCGGGCATTCATTTGGAAAAAAATTCAAAATAATAGATTAAGGAGTTAATTTCATATCTGAATCTTTAACGATGTTGGACTTTTTAAGATGTCATTGCATTAGTTTCAGTAATAACAATAACAATGGTCGGCCTACATATCGGGTTCTAAGTATATTTATGTTTATGTACATATACAGTGGTGGACATGAAAATAGAGCCACTGGGTCGAAAAACATACACCTATCGTAATAACAAAGTAGGATACGGTTATTACACCGCCACTTATTATTGAAGTCGATAAACATGTCTATAAGCATAAGTTACCGAAATGATCCCAAAATAGCGTAGGCATGTTGTGGGAATTCCCATTTTGAATGAATCCCGAAATTTTGTCCTGGTCACAATAATAAAGCCACTTGCTCAACGCAGATCTAGCGATTTAAGCATAAGGTTTACTACACGTGTTTTTGCTGTGATTACATCAGGTACGGGTACTTTTTACTGAAAACCATAGAATTCCTAATACATGACATAGATTTATTTTTAATTGAGATGAACACGTCATTGCACTTCGACTGAAGTGACTCAGATTTTAACATTGCATAACCAGGGAATGTCGCAGCGCAAACCAGCAAATATTATAGGTTGTCCAAAGAAAATGGTTGAAAATGCATTAAAACCAGCAAATGCTAAAGAAAATCGCGGATCGAAGCGAAAAACTATGCCTTAAACAGATAGACAAATTGTTTATGTTTCGCGCGAAGATCCGTTCAAATCAGCTACAGACATTAAAAGAGAATTAAAGTTAACCATTAGGGCAGGTATGATTCCCCGACGACTACAGGAAAACTACCTACGTGGAAGGAGGATGGTGGTGTGGTGAATAGATATGATGGGTACCGATGGTAAACTATATGTTAGAAGACTACCACGTACAGAATTGCTGCCTAAATATACGAAAAAACCAACAATCATGGCGGTGACAATATTAAGCTGTGGGGAGCGTTTTCGTGATCTGGAATGGGTCCAATTTATTGGATCAGAGACAATATGGACCAAAATGAGTATATTAGCATATTTCAAAATATGATGTTGCTTTACGCGGAGGAAAATATGTCGTTAAAATGGGTTTGCCAATAAGATAATGATCCCATGCATACTTCGCGTATGGCAAAAAAATTTTTTGAGGAAGAAAAAATAAACTTATTAGTATGATCCTAGCCTAAATCCCATAGAGAATCTATGGAAGGATTTAAAAAGGCCGGTCTGGAGATTCAAAATGAAGAACAAGGCTGAATTATGAGAGATAGTCCAAAAAGAATGGTATCCATTTCAACAGCTAGGTGTCGACAGCCGATTAAATCCAATCCAAGGTGGTGTCCAGCTGTTATCTCTAACAAAAGACAACCAACTAAATATTAGCAGCTGTAGTCCCGAAGATAATTATTAATTATATTCTGTTGTGGCTCTATTTTTATGGCCAACAGACACTAGTCAATTTTTGATATCTTTTAGCATTTTTTATTGAAAAACAGTATTTTACTTAACAAATCCTGCATTTTCTTGTTTATAAATAGAGTAAATATATTTGACATTGTTTATTTTGTCTCAAATACTATGCTTTTTCACACCATAGAAAAATTGTTGTTTTTCTTAGAGTGGCTCTATTTTCATGTCCACCACTGTACATACATACATATTCGCCCAACACCTTGTATGACACTGTCTCCGCTAGAGAATAAGTTCCATTTCGTAAAACGCTAAACCCAAATTGATACTTTATTGAAACTCCAGCAAAAGGTTGGTCATTGCCTTATTGCTAGTGGCGTAGAGCATTACACAATATCGAATATATCAAACTGCGTTTAATTACTGCTTGTAACAACAAAATTATACTTCAATGAAATTTTAATCTTTGCTGACACAATACATTTAAACATTCATAAATTCGATAAAAATTATCTATGTTGCTTGTATTATCCATCTTTATTGAAACTACGCATCGCGATCAATACTACAGAATTTAAAGTTGCTATTAAATCGAACTGCAGTATCTTTATGTTTAGATACTGCTGATGGTACTAAAAGAAAATCGAATTATGTATGTTGACAAATCTTCCAAGATGCCCTACTATCGGCAACGAATGGTGGATTTTTACGGTTCCGTTTCTGTTAAATTAAATCCCGAGAGTGACCGGAAACGGCGGCGAAGCGAAGGGGCCGGGACGCAACAAAATAAATACCAGAAAGAGAGACGGGAAAGCAGTCAAAGTGATAAAAATTCATTAACTTCTCTGAGATCGTGCGTGTAGGCGGACCGGAACTAAAGCCGTTTCTAAAGTGCACTCGAATCGAGTAAAGTAGGACCAAAATGTTAGTGTTCCCTGTATAGATGTACAAAGTATATATGTATACTGGCATCGTTGTTTGGTATTCCAATTGCATCTGGATTTAATGAAATAGGGAAAATTCGTATGCTATGTATCTGCGTATTGCGCAGGTTTAGTTGTAAAATGTCTAAAATGCAGTGTTTATGAAAATGTTAATATAAATTATATTTCAATTGTTTTGTATACCATTATATGATACCCAATGATTTTGTTAGTTCTACACTGCCGAGAATTAATAATAAATTTAAAAGGTATGATGGATTATCAACCATTCATCATATATCATATCAACATGTGCTATATCATAATTTGATTTTTAATATTGAAGGACAGGATCTTTTATTTGCGGGCTAATTAGTAGATACATTCCTCCATTATGTTTAGTAGCAGTATTTTTATTTCGGAAGCCTGGCACTGTTATCTCCTATCGTAATTTGTGTTTTAGCAGTCTATTGAAACATATTGAAAAGTTACTCTGACTACTGACTAACTTCCAAAGAAGTGTTTAGGAAAATAGTTATCGGTTGAAGAAGAGTACAGAATATAAAAAACGAAGAATATCTGCCTTTTGTAATGTAATCATACATAATATAAACTCAGGAATTTAAATACATTGTTTTACTTCCCCAAAAAAAACTTTTAAAGACAACATATTCTTGTACGTTATAGCTAACTACATTTGCTTTATCATAATCTTCTTTGAAACTTTTTCATTGTACAAAAAGCAACTATTAGCTTTCCCTTACTATTACATCGATTCTTTTCATTTCAACTTTGACCATAAACTTAATTAAGCAAGGGAATTGTTGGGAAACTCCTCTAGAGTGGGAACTAAGAGCTCTCAGACCGTGAATGAGGCAAACGAAATTACAGAATCTCTTATACGTCGAATCCGTGCTTGTGATAAAGAGAAGAATAGGATATAAATGTGTTAAAGTGACCGTAAAGTATAATTCGGGGAAAAAAGTTTACGATACGAGACAAGATAATGCTTTATAAATTCTGAATTTTCCATTGTTGTTACCGCGTCAGTGGATCATTGTACCTCGTTGAAGATATGAAATGGCCACTAGAAATTGCGTGCCTTTTTTCTTGTTGCTTGAAGCGTTAAAAAATGAAAGAATTGGTTCGGAAACTTTTTTGTTTTGGAAATGTTTTAGTAACCAGAAGAAAAATATAAAATATGTTTCGGAAATATAAAAGGGGAGGATATCAGCGAGAAAAAAACATGAACGCTTTAGGTTAATTTACATGTTTATCAATGGTTCTGAAATGTAACAAATGAATTCTAATGCTTTGTTAGCATTGGTGTCTAGAGTATTTTATTATATTATTTGTGTAATTTACAATTATCAGTGTTTGTTTGGGTAGTGGTTAATGGAAGTTGATGGTTGGAAATAGTCCTTTATGGCATTTGCCATTTTCAAATCGAGAACATCTGTTAGATTTAATTTTGGTTATGTTTACATAATTTAAATAGTGTTGTTCAAGAAAAGGCATAAATAAAGGTGCTAACTAAGAAGAGAAGTGTGCACAATACACATACAATACAAATAAGAAAATAAAACTCTTAGCGCAAGAGAAATTAATAAAAATAATATGACCAATTTTTTGTGGCATAATGTAAATATATCAATGATTTTAAATACGTACTACCTAAGAAACCCGTTTATTTATTAGAATTTTCCAAGAGATAACTGAAAGTTTCAACAAACAAGGGAACACCGGCAACCTTCAAATTTGGCAAAGGTTTTACAGATTATCTATGTATGTAAATAACCAAAATTGTCGGAATGGGCCTACTTAGAACTTGTGTGAAATCTGTTAAAGATCTTTATATTTTCCAACAATTAGATGTGGTATCCTGTATCATTGTCCAGCAGCATAGACCAATGTTTTTTCGAAAAAGAGACAACACCGAAATAGCTGATTCAAAGAGTGACGAATGGTTTTATCCGACGATTATAAGTGTGTTTGGCGAAAGCAGACGGGCACTTAACGAGTACAATATTTAATAGTTAAATAGTCATACAAAGGTCCATTGTTAGAATTTAAGATTATATTATGGTTATGAAAGTATTGAACGCTCTTTGCGAATTATTTTGAAAAATAAATCTAATATTTGTTATATCTAGGTTAGGAAATATGCTTTGACATTAAACAGATCTTGTGCAAAATTTAGAGGGGTAAGATTCAAGTACACCAAAACACTACAAATATGCTCTTAACACTGCGCCTCTAGACGAATCGCATTCTCTATGGTTACTATAACTAAATCTAAACTCTAATCAATAATTAATGCTCCTCTCAGGCGCTTAATAACAATAGAATCGAAGTCAGAGGAATCCTTTTCTTATAGTAAACTTTTTTAAAATCTTTTGCTAGATTCAAATGGGAGTAAGTTAACAGTTTCTATTGTTACTACTGCTTGATAGTTTTCATTTGGTTAGATTGCTCGTAGTTTCTTCTTTTTCCACATTATCGTAATTTTCATGCTTCAACAATTTCAGCCAACAATGAACGTGCTAACACAGTTTGTATTTGTGTTTCAACTTGCATAATTGAATATACTTGCAATTTGTTTAAGATTAGTTAGTCTATATGTCGATTCAAGTTGTATGTTTGAACAGTTTGCTCATTCACAGTTCCCAGCTGTATTTAGTTTCATACAACTCCTAAGAGAATTTATAGATACTGTCTAACAATCTTGCAAAGTAAAATATGTTACTATTATTGCAGTGAAAATATTAAATCTGTATATCGGCATTTTGCTACATACTTGTGTTGTATGCGAACGAGTCTCGCTATGAGAATTAATTACTCCGAGTATCGACAAATCGAAAGTTTCTACAACGCTTGTAGCCGGAGATTGTTGTGGTTGACCTTTAATCATATGACCAATACACATTTGTATATAAACTCTACTTGTAAATATGCATCCAGCAGGCGGATACGGGATAGCAATTTATTGTACTTTGTTATCTTATCGTATTGTTTTCATATTGCCTTACTGCTGTACGTAAATAAACTGGGCACCAAAAGCAATAATCTCTTCATAAACTTTCTATTTCACATCGATTTTCTGCCTAAAATTTGGTAATCGGTTTTAAATAAGATATTGTACATTAGTTAAATTAGAATGTTGGTGTATGCTCTAGGAAAGTTTTATATGCCGCTTACGTACATATGTACATATGTTCGTGTAATACATAAATGTGGATATGGTAATTTTATGAACCTATTGAATTGAGAATTTTAGTTCATCTGTTATTTCATTCGAATGTTGAATTTTATCCCACGCATCTAATAACGATTTAACTTTCTCGAAGGACTGTTGTATACGTTATTTAAGAGTGTATTTTACGCAAATTTTTTATACTTTGATTCATTCTATTTGATTATTAATCTGGTCTTGATAGTTACTACCAGTTATTGTAATAGATGGTTGATATCAGAAATTCTTGTTACTATTAAACGCTTAAAAATTTCTTGTCTTGGAAATCTAACTCTTTTTTGCAGTGGCGGTAGTTGCAGTAACCTCGTAAGCTGTATTGTTTATATGACAACCGCTCCAACACACTGGTAGATCGTTTGGACTGCAATTCAATCAAATATGCTCTCAACTCAAACGATCTCTCACCCCCGCAGAGAGCTCTTAATCACTGTTGCTGAAAGTAATAATTCATTTTTAAATATTTTTCAATGAAGACCTATTGCCCTATATTCTCCATAACTTTACAAGCACACTAGCAAATACATATCTATGTTGTAATAAATTCATGGTTATAGTGGTATTTTGTGTCTTCTTCATAGCGTCAAAAGACAGCGAATCTGATTGACGAAACGTAGTCAGAAAGCTAGAAAATAGCAGTGCCAGTAAATTCTTGCCATCTACCACAAAACTAAAAGAAAACTATTGATAAAAGGAAATTACGCAACTGTTATTCTAGTATACCGAATTACCTACATACTTACATTTTTAATTTAAAAAAAGTACCATAAACCAATTAGTTTCGAAGTGTACATCGACACTTTAGTTTGACTTACTTTATCAAATTTACAAATACGTCAATAAATATTAATATTAATTATTTTTGTAAGTTTTTATACCATGCCCTTAATTTTTGTTGTTTTTTTTTGTTTGTTGCTATCGAATTTTCATAGGTGGCTGTTGAATAGAAACAAACGCTGCAAACGCTATGTAAAAGACTAAAGAGGTCATAGGGAAAACAAAGCAAGATATTTTAATTAGAGAAATGTCGTACAGGAAAGCAGCAATCAAACAGTGGATGAAACGAAGCTGGTCTGAAAAAGGACGTCTTGTCTCGTCTTCTTGCTCTCGTCTCATTGTTGAAATTTCAAAAAATACTTACAAAAATATTAAAGTAAGCTTTCTCAAATGTGGTATTTGTACAGTAGACAAAGATCTAGAAATAAAGGTCCTTTGTAATTTATTAGAAGGGCCTCCACTACAAGAAGCAGAAATCTAGTACCAAGTACAAGATTCATTTCTGGATCTATTGAGAGAAATGGAATTTGGAGCTGCGCCAAAACCACGAACGACAAGAAAACAACTTAATATTTTAGCTGGAAAGAGAGTTTTAATTTAGATAACAATGACACAGACTCTGATTTGGATACATCAGATTTATCGAAAACCCTAGATGATAATTGTAGAGCTAGTCCTTCATGAGATGAATCAAACGATTTTGAATATGATAAAGAAGATGAAATGGAGCAAGTGAGGGAGCAACCCTATTTCAGAACTCACAATTGGAGAGTGGGTGTAGAGGGGTTTTCCTGTGCCTGGAGCGTTAGCTTCCAAGCAATCATTTCATCATTTTGTAGGTAAAATAATTAGAATTAATGAAACGGCTTTATTATGCAGTTTTTTTACTTCGAAACGTTAATAACGGCTTTTTTATGGCTTTTATAATCTTCTTGATAAGCGTGAAATTTATTTTCATTAAATTAAAGACTCGATCCTCCAAAAAATTATGGGCGGGGCTTACATTTAACAGTTGTTATGAAGAAAAAATTAAGATATATATTTTTAACTAAACTTGTTTATTTCTACTATTCACATAGATGACGGATTAAGGGTAACATTTATTGAAAATTCATTAATGTTTTAGTTTTTTTACGTTCTGCAGTTACTTGTTGGAGAACTACATTAAAGAAATGTGTACTTAGAACGATCTTATTTAAAGACACTCTGGTCCGAGAACCTGCAGTGAACGCCCGAAATTAGCTAAAATTTGTGTCATTCTCAATAGTCATTATGTATTTACAATATTTGCATTAGTCCCCTAATTATATTGCAGGAGTGCAGAAGAGAGAAGTACTAATCTTACAGACACATTTGAGTAGAGCAGGCTAAAAATGATGATTGAAGATTGAAGATTTAGTTGAGTTTACTATTTTCGTTGTATCGGATTCATACTCACTTTTGCAAATATTTCCAAATAAAGTCCATATATTCCGGATTGCAGTGTTTAACATCAGTAGAAGCGTGGAATATGAGACAGTGTGTAACTTGTCAGAGATTATTGATCTCTAATGTTTGACAACAGATGCATGGGCAAACGTAGAACTTTAGACTGATCATCACTTTAAAAGGAAGAAGTCATTCTTTAAGGGAAATAAATGTTAGCTCCAAGATTTTGAATAATAAGACAATTAATGAATACTAATTTGTGCTGCTGTGGAAGGTTGCAAGAATATTAAAATCATGTTTTAAATGTTTTGTACGCAATTGAGCCTAAATCTAAATCTTCTTTTATTATTGGTTCTCTCCTATATAGTTTTAGGAAACATGGAGAAAAGGCTGAAATTTACATAATAATTATTACATTTTAGGTATCAAAAATTGATTTTATTCCATACGTTTGCCAACCACTCTATACAAAGCAACAAATCAAGCAAGGCGATTTGATCTAGACGTCAAAATTAATACAACTTTCGATATCAGGCTGCAAGAAGTTTGCAGTACGACCTTCGCAAAACTTGCTTAGGGCGTTTTTAAGAAAGTATTTCAACAACCAATTGTGAATGTTTAATTAATATATTACTGTACTTTCTAGAGAGATTGTATGTATTGTAATTTTATGCTACCATTCCGTCACAAGAGAATTGTTGATGATGGAAATTTGTATCCATCAAAGCAAGTATTGCCAAACTGCTTGGAGTATATATAGTAGATAATAGGTGTGATTATACTTAATATCTTTATATTCTGACAATAAAACAATGATGTGTGACGATCGTGTAATAATATCGGAACAGTTCACCGTAAGTTTCGAATTTCTATCATCTTGTCATCAGTCTCGAATGAACATCGTCTCGAACAAGGTAACAGTAGGAAATCAAATTACGCACGGTGGTAGTATGTAATAGTAATCGATCTATCCCGATACAAGATAAATTCATTCTCGCTATTTTGTCTTATTTCTCGTAGTCCATTCATTCGTGGCCATCAACATTATTGCCGGCGAGAGTGCTTTTATTCTAGGTGACGTAACCGATTCCACCTGTTTCATATTGTGTGAATATTCTGTATGTGTGTGTGTGTGCGGTACGCGTGTTTTGATCTCATGAATTGCTTCAATAGTGGTACGCATACCATACGATGTAATAGTGATGTGTGTCAAAACATTTGTATTGAAGCTGTGTTAGTTATATGCTCTAGTCTTTTGTGAATGGCGCTTAATATATTGGAAGTAGTGGGTTTTATTGGTAATTGTGTGAATTACAGCAGGTATGTGCAACTGAGATAATTGGATGCATGTCAGTGTTTTGCAATAATGATGGGCACATAATTATATTATCTACAAAATAATCACGAATTGTACCATTTATGAGAGTTCAAGTTATACAATACTTCATAAAACCTATAGGAGTTACAAAATATGAAACGAAACGAAGTCATATTTAGTTAGGCTGAAGACGATGAAATATCAGTTGGGTGAAACTGAAGTTACATATTGTCTAAAGAAAACCAATATACCAAAATAACTTAGATGTGACGAAATGTATCCTTCTAGCAAAAAGACTTATGTATTTGTTAAGCACTTTTGTAACATGTTTTATTCCAGACTCTTTATATTTTTCGGCATCACTTCGGTTTAATGTTTTAGAAAACAGTTTTCAATTTATTGTCTCTAGCTATAGATTTCCCTAGACCTTGCAGTCTTTGCATTTCCATTTTTGTTATTACACAAATAGTGGTTCCAGGTACGGAACATATTAGCACATCTTATTACGAATATGATCAAATATTATTTGCTTTTCAAGTTAAATACGAAAAAACAAGAGTTAAATGTTAAACTATTAGTGCGATCACATGAGAATTGCTGGTGAGTTTTTTGAATAAAGCAGATGCATCATTCATCACATTTTCCACAATCTGTAGTAAAATATGTATGGGACAAACGTAATAATATTCTGCAAAATCAATATATGTATGTCAGTGCACATAAAGGCCCAACTCAAAAGGTATAAAACTATATTCATTCCCAATTTGAACTACGGCTGTGAAGCCTGGCATATGAATCAAAAGTTAAAGTCCAAGCTAACGGCCGCCGAAATGAAAATATTGAAAAGAATAAAATGTGTGTCAAAACCAGACAAAATACGGAACATTTGAGATTAGAGCCAGACTTGGAGTAGAATCAGCACTTAGCTTGTTTGGACCCTCTTCAAGAATGGATCACAACAATCTAGTGAGACAGATATAGAAATCTGGTTGGGAAGCAAGAAAAAAAAGGCGGTAGGCCGAGGAAGAATTGCAATCGAATAATTGCGAGATTTTAAAAGCAATAGAAATTAGATGAAAGAATGCTCAAGGTAAGTCGAAGAACAGAAAAGAATGTAAAGCTTTTGTAAAACACACAATCTTGACACCAAACAGTATAAAGGAGACCCGATTATATGTGTATAAATATCTATCAATATATTGCAGCAGTACCAAACAGAACTCTTAAATACAGACAGAACATTTTACCAAATATTACTCACATTGCCGCAGTTCTTTGAAAAGCTGGTTTTATAATTTCTCAAATCAGTTACGTGATGGCTTCAATCGCCTAACAGCAGCCAAGTGCAGGGAGAAAACACTCTGCTGGACGAACAATATTCTGCAGATGAACACAAAAATATACGTGCCAATACGTTTACGTCAATTTGGTTTAGGCCTGCTTCTGGCAGACAGGTAATTCCATTATTAATTAACGCGTTAGTAAAATAACGTTAATTGTAATCCAATATTTTTAAAATTTTGTTTACAAAGGAAGCCGGCCTTACACGTAATAGGGATTTTAGTTTTTATAATTTACTTGATCAGTTGAAAATGTGCATGTAGTACATGTTCGATAATTGCTTTTTGGAAGGATTTCGTTTGCCGAGTTAATTGAATTTTGAACTGTACATACATTTTTTACGCAAGAATTTTAACGAAATACTTTATGCATGATGGAACGAGCTTAAGCTCATTTTTCGTATATTTTAACGAACTATGTAAATGACTACAATTTAGATGAACGAGAACCTGTTTCATACCACCAAGCCATTAAAACTTTCTGGAAAAACATCTAAAAACTCAAAATCATGTGTGCGGGATTTTTTAAGATGATTATCATCCAAGAAAGTGCGTAAAACTATTTGCTTAACATCCTGTATAAGAATACCTAAAATAAATCAAAACGAAGTAACGTAAAGATGGGATGATTCGATGAATCGTTATATCCATATAGCACTAGATACACTACCGCTCAAAAGTTTAATCGCACCGTGTTGAAATTTAGTCACGTACCAAAAACAAAGGGGAAATGATACTATAGAGTAGGTTAGTAATGTTCTTTACTTAATGTACCTAATGTTAACAGTACTATTTACGCATATTATAGGTAATGAAATATAAATGCAAATCATGTACAAAACTTATTTTTTTTTTTTCGTCAATATAAGTAACCCTCCTTGGCACTAATGATTGCTGCACTTATTCGCGGCATTCTTCTAAGAAGTTTACCCAAATAATCAAAGTCAATTTCGTTCCAGGCATTTTGTTGTACTCTCCAAAGGTCTCCTTTATTGGTTGGTGAAGATTTGTGTAGCTTGCGTCCCAGATGGTCCCATATCAACTCTAGAGGGTTGTAGTCGAGGCTTTGCGCTGACTACTCCATTAAAGTAAGGTTCCCTGCTTAGCCCTGCTTGCCCCTCAAAATATGCCTTGACAATCTTGGCTGTATGGTTGGAATCATTATGCTGCTGGTACACAAACGTTTCACCAGTTAGTTGAGTTCCTGTAGGGACACCATGATCTTCTAAAATCTGTAGGTATACTTCTTTGGTCATTGTGCTGTCGATTTTTATTAATGAGCTAATGTGTCCACCACCAAAACAGCCCCATACCATCATATTTCCACCTCCATGCTTTAGAGTTTGAACAACATTTTGATCCTTCATCCGGTCACCTGGACGGCGACGTACAAAGACTCGTCGTTTTATGCCAAATACCTCAAAGTTTGACTCGCCCGATCCTAATACCTTTTTCCATTGGTCTGCGGTCCAAAGTTGGTGAGTTTTAGCCTACTGAAGACGCTTCCGTTTATGAATCGCCGTTAATCGGGGTTTCTTAGCGGTTATATGATCTTTTAGCCCTGCCTCTGCTAGTCGACGTTTTACGGTACGAACACTAACTACATTTGCATGCCGCATATTGCATTCCGCTGCTATTGCTGTCGCGGTTAGCCGTCGATTTCGAAATGATATCATTTCGATATATTCGATCTTCAGCTTTTGTCGTCGTCCTGGGCCTTCCATTGCGTTTCCGGTCTTGCAAATGCCCTGTTTTCATCTTCTTTTTAATGGTTTGCCGCACACAATATTCAGATTTTCGAAGCTGACGTGGTATTACCCGAGTCGACAGTTGCGTATTGTGTAACGCAATTATTTGAGCCCTTGTTTCTACATTTAATTGCCTTCTTCTTACCGTTATTTCCCTTAGTGGAATAGTTTAAAACTAATTCAATACGCACACAAGAAACAATATTACAACATCGACTGTTATGACAAAACTAAGTATTGTTTTTATAATTGTATGATCTCCTCTCTTAAGCGGGGAGAAATACACCGCTACCTAGGAAACACTTAATACCATCTATTTTCCGTTTCTTAGTATTTATTGCGGCCGTAAAATTTATTATCTCATTTGTAGATTTTGGCTGTAACAAGTATGTTTCATTAACTGATGTGTAGAATATTATATTTTCTCTTAAACTTATCTATTCTTACGATTTATAACATAAATAGTTTCTGGATTATCATGATTTTACTACGATTCTACGTGGTGTGATTAAACTTTTGAGCACTAGTGTATTTTAAAAATTTCTTGTTTTCGGACACTGATCGAGACAGATCGTAGTATTCAATTTTGCACAAAAATTGCGTTTGCAAAAAATTTCGACAAGCTGTGTATCACGTTTGCTCTCACTAGAGAATAAACGTAATCGTGTGATCGAATAGCAGGCTGGTTTGTGCATATATGGAAAGCTACGGACATATCGTGCCGATAAAATGCACACGCTGGGAGGTTAATACACTTTTTAAGATAGTAACTATGAATATAAATGATATAGACAATTAAAACGTGTAAATTTCGAAAATTAACCCCTGAAGCCGAAGTGGAAACTAGAAAAGGTTGTACAGGAATACAGAATGTAATCAAACGTGTGGTACACGTTACAGGGAAAAACCCGTTTTAGATTTAATGGTTTATTCCTGAAATTTTAGATATTTAGCTGAAGAAAACTGTGGCGTAGCTGCATTTGTTTCATTTGGAATTAAGCTAGGAAACAGATATCTAATTAAACAATAAACCCAGACAAAAAGTAATTAAAATATGCATATAAAGGACAAGATTAACCATTTGTATTTTTGGTCGACTGCCATTCAAACACGATTATGGTTACATTAGCGACATTTAATTAGGAATGGAAACTTTCGACATTCTATGAAAGTCTTCATGCATTATTTTTTACTTATTTGCTTATTTGTTGAAATAAGTACACTTGACGTTATTATTCATTGATATGATTGAGTAGTCTGGACATGACCAACATTACTTCACATACTTTACAAACACTTATCTACCTCTTGATTTAATCAAAGGCGAATCAAGAATAACATGTATGTATTGTTTACAATTTTCTGAACACAGCTATTAAATATATTTACATATTATGAAGCTTAAGTTTTGCAGTATCAGACATACGCTATTTAACATCAGGAAATAACTGTTATAAAATATGACTTATACTGCAGCTATACCATTAATTCTATCAATTTTCTCTTCAAGTCTGTTATATTACCAATTACAGGCTACATCGATATACCTATACCAACTAATCTTACGGTCGTTTATCTTCATGGATTAACAGACATGCGTGATGTTTGCGGATTTAATACATAAAAATACGAATGTAACTTTCACATTCGTTGGATGCTATTAATGGATGTGGACATAACGTCGTGAAATTGGATCGTTACACAATTACGTGGCATCAAGAGAGTACTCCTATTATAGCGTTTAGTTCATGTGTTACACCAAAGTGTATAGCAAGAAGAATTACTTTTCTAGACTTGAAAAGATTTAGTCCGATTAATTCAATTTACTGCCGATTTATTCTTAAGTCGCAGATTTAATACTGGAATATATTAATAAACAGATGAAATACCCATATTAAACAGATTGACGAGATGTACATGTTTATAAGAGTTAGGTTAGTGTGTATAAACGCGTCTTGCATTAAGTATAAGCTAAAATTGGGTTAGAGATTGCTTGAACTGAATTTAATCTTGAAACAGCACATGTTCACCCTATGAAATATTGATTTTTAATTTTTGCGCAACATGTGGGATGATTGTCAACTCCTTCAGTCTATTTGTATTAAATTACTAACTCACCCTACAAAAACTTGAAGGAATTTAGGCAGTCTCTATAGTAGCTTGATGTGTTTTCTGTCGTAATAGAAGATCTATACAACACCCAAATTTGCATCCCTCGAACAATTCGCTTCTTTAAACTGATCTTTTATATGATACCTATGGCAATGATTATCACAAAACTAGTTTGTTTTTAAACTTTTTTCCAGTGTTTTTTAATTGTATCTGACGGAATATTTGCCCAAGCTTCGGCCGTTACATGAATACATCTTTGATAGTTTATCGTTTATACGTCATACTTTCCCTGCCTAATAATTCTCCAAACGCAAATTCTTGTAATGGAGGTTGGAAGCCGCCTACACCTCGATTCATCGGTAGGTAAACCGAGGAGCGGGTCGGTACTTCGACATGCCATTCCAAGATATTTTTAGGTCAATTAAAACGCAATTGGATTAAAAAGTAATTTATTCTAGATCCTCAATAAATAGAAATATTATATTTGCGCCTAACAATAATAGATATTTATCTACAAATTAAAGAAGATGATAAAAGTAATTTTGGCTATCAACTAGGCTGCAACAACTGGGACAAACGCAATATTGTATTATTATGGGTAACGCAATATTTTGAAATAAACGTATATTATCGCATAATATAACTCCGGAAGCTGGTTTGTATACGCACCCTCAACAAAGACGACATAACTGAAAACGAAAGAACCGATAAATATCTATTAAACCATCACAAAAAATATAGAGTATTCTATTTAAATTTAATGAGGAAATTAAGGAACCGAGTATGGCCTCACCTTGTATACAAGAAATTTTCTTTTTGTTCAATTCGCGAACCAACAAAAATAGATGACGTAACCAAATCATGTAATGGTGTGAAAAAGGTCGTATCTAAATTTTTTGTCTTGCCGGAACTAACATTCTGAATACACCTTATTTTAGACGTAAAAATGGTCATAACTTTTGAAATACTCGATATAGATCCAGCAAAGCCTATATGAAAAGGGTGGTAAAAGTAAGCAGATTTTAAGAATGCAAAAATGTATAGCGTTCCATTAAAAAAAACATAAGTTAGGTCTGGGACGGCGTTATAAAACACCCTGTGTATGTGCAACTAATTTAGTATATGAGCTTGAGACTACCTCCACTTTTTTTTAATAAATTGTTTTAATTACTTTTATAATGTCGGCTATATCGAGCTTCCGCTCACTAATGCGCTGCTCTGTATATAACAAAAAGAAACCAGTCAATTTTGGAACAAATATTGAAAATTTAATCATTTATTATAATTTGTTTCACACCTGAATTTTATTAAATTAAGATCTGAACTATACTTTTAGCATGTTTTTCCCTAGCCTTGGAATAGAATAATTGTTAGAGCTTAACCAAAAATACGATATAAGAATCATTGAAATTTGAGTTTTAATTCAATTGTGTTTTAAGTGCCCTCAAAGTGGAGAACAAAACTTAATATACTAACTACAAGATTTTAAGTTCTCGTATACTGTAGTGGCACTCTTAATGTGAATGTGTATATCGGAATCTTATACTTTTTGCCGGAAAATGTATTTGATGAATTCATAAAATTAACTATTGCTGGCGTTTTCTTAATGTTACCCTGTACGGTTTGTTTTTAGAGACCTTATGTATGTACCTATGTATATTATAGAAACATAACCACAATAATCCAGACTATTGCAAGTTAATTGAGAAAAAAGATTAGATAACCTGTTCCTATTTGATTCAGCAAGGTATCGAAGCTAAATATAAATTGTTACGAATGTTAATGAGGCACTTTAGTTAACCTAACAGCAGTTGTTTGGTAGTTTATTTTTACAATCACACAACAGCAATCATCGACGTGTATGCTCGGAATAATAAAAGCTTGTCATCGTACACTATTTCTAACTAATCTACAAGGTCAAGATCATGAGTTCTGTTACTAATCGTATGTACAAACTTTCTATTGAGCTATATCACATTAACATACAGTCTTGAAGTGAAAGATCGGCGAATTACTTGCACTACTACATATGTACATATATACAAACACTTAATTTATATGTCAACACTGTTGTATGTAGTATAAAATCTATTTGAGCTTCTTTCAAATAGATTAGATAGGGATAGAAACTTTAATGCTTTATCTAAAAATCTGTATTTAGTAGTAGCTTGTTCTTATATTAGTACATATGTATATCAATGTTTATCTGTATGAAAATTTGTTGAACGAAATACGCCGTTATTAATATAAAATCCATTGATGTCTGTTAATGCCTACATAGGCATGTGTTACCCACAACTTAAGTCTATAATAATGAAAATAATGATTGTTGTACACTACCCAATATGGAAATGTTACGTACATACATACATATGTATATTTCTAACGCAGTATGGATATACATATTTAGTGAACTCAATCTATAAGACGCACGTATGTATGTATGTGTATGTATGTATGTGTATGTATGTATGTATATGTAACACCCAGATTGTTTTCCCAACTCTACCCTACAATTTAAATTAGTTTCGCTGCATTTAGATTTTATAGTGGGTTTGTATAGAAATATATTCCTGCGTAATTTTTTGCTACAGCCTTGTGAAAACAAATTTACAGTTTGAATAATATTCTAACGATAATAAAGGTCTTCCAAAATTCACAGGTTTCAATTTTTCGCTATTTATGCAATAAAATGAACAAAAAAGAGATATACCTACATATTTTAGCAACAGTTACGCAATTTTCGTGATTTAGCTCCATAGTGATTCAACATCAACAGAATAAACTAATTAATAATTTGATACAAGAACTGAAGCACTTGACTATGCTCAACGAAGAGAGCTCGTTTATGACTACATCTTATAGTGCATTGAGTGGGATATTATGTAAGCAAACGTTGAGAGAGAAGTACCACGAAATTTAATCTTGCATCCCAAGCTTCGCTGATAAGACTTTTAGGTTAAAGTTGAAATCACCCGAGGCCAATGCTGGATCTAGTTTCATTGTACTGTCGTTAGCAGGGTGATTCCAACCATGGATCATGAGCGTTTATTATACTCATTTTTTTGCGGTTATTATAGCTTAGCGTTATGATTTCGTTAAAAATTGTCTATCTTAGTGCGAAGTTTGGGCTGATACACTTCGAAAGTAAGGCTAGACAGAAAATAAGACTTATTGCTGCTCACTATCATGACATAATCCAGTTTTTGTATATAAATTGCCAGATATGGCTGTGGATGACATGTACTTTAACCAATCTCAGATGCTATACGCCCTGAGAAGCTATTCAGTTGCTGCATGAGTCACACACTGATCGTGTAATTTCTCGTTCTGGTGAGCAGAATTGGATTCAATTTAACGGTGTTCCACTGTTTTTTCTAGAGTTCTTTGAAATGTAAGCTTTATACCAGGAAACTTAAGTTCATGGCAACCCGTTGTTTAATGGGGGAAATTGTCGATGTATTATTGAAATTCATATATATATATACACACAAAACTGTTATGGAAAATGTCAACAAACTCGTGCGTATTTGCCGGCAAACCTAAGGAGACCATTTATCTCATATTCTGTTCTATACATGTGTAAGTATTGTATACTGTATCAATAAAAAGTTTTGTGGTTTTCTTATTCAAAATGCGTTAAAAAGATTTGTTTGAAGAAAGCTTAAATCAGGTCGGTGAGTGCGTGGAACCTGCGGAATAATAAAAATTATTTGAACAACTCCATCTGCTGGTCAATAAATCGCCTTCGGTTCGACAGCAGCAACACTACTGCATATATGCATTTTGGTGCTTGGTCATCTCTACGCGTGGTTCTCTTCATTCAGTTTCGCTTTCTCTTGGGACGGCCTTCTGGTAGGCCTCGAGTGTCGCTGTTGTGGTCATTCCTTTTCTATGTGGACCTGTTGTACTGTTGTCATGTCTAGAAATAGAAAAGCAGAAAATAGGGCATAGTTCTGTTGTCGATCACCAGATCCCGTTGATTGAACTGTTTCCATGGCGGTCTAATATAAGTTCCTGTATTTTTTTTAGTCGATTGCGCTGCTCATCGACCGGTAGCTACTCATTCTTGTACAATCCTTAATTAATTTCTCTCAAGAAGTTGCTTGGTTTACGGATGTCTGTAGATGTAAATTAATTAAATGTTGTTCCACAAAATCTTTAAATATGCTGGATAAACAATATTTCGACATGCCTGGAATGAACATAACACACAAGCTAGAGAAAGGTGTAACTAAATGTCTCAGTTGGGCACGATGGAATTGAAAAGAAATTTAAATCTGAAATAGAAAACACACTTTACATGTTATGTTTAAAAAGTGATTTCACTCACGTCACCGTGAAGTACTCTTGGTGCATAAAGTTTCAAATATCGCACGTATGTAACACATGTCATTAGCGGCAATTGCAATATAATGGACTTTTTGTGAATGGTATTCGATTTGGTAGTTAAAAAACGAATTTTATAGTACCGATGTATAAGTGAATGTCTGCGGATAATACTAACTATTTATAATGCAACAGATACGTTTGATGTGTTCTGGATGTTTGATGTTCTCTGGATAAATACGTAATGGTGACGTATTTACAAATTGTTTACACGGAATCATCGTCGTCTCTAATGGGTCAAATAACAGATTCAATGGTAATGTACGATAATCACTATTTACTGGAGAATTTCAATTACAGAAATCTGTACTGATAGCAGTGGATCAGTTAGAATTGAAAAGTACGTGAACAACCTTGTTTCAAATTTAATTAATTTTTTTTCTATTATTAACCCACTTCTGAAGTGCTAGTGTTTTAATGTTATACACACATGATCGCCCGTGCTAATAGAAATGCTTATAAAGCACCATGACTATACACCGAAGCATTTGAGAATCATGTAATTGCATTGGATAAATTGTTTTCGAAACTACATCAACGAGGAGCGTCAGGAATGAAAATTTAGAGCGGAAAGATATGATGCCGGGCGAACAATATGCTGAAGTCCTAAGCAGCGTAGAAGAAAATCCAAAACGTGGATTTAGTTTAACCGCCTTATTAATTTGCCTGCCTGCTGAACGCTAGATGGATTGGAATACCATTCTGGACCATGCTGGATAGTCGTCCAACCACTGCTATCGTGCTTCATTTATTCACCTAAACTATTTATTCATCTAAACATGTTAAAAAGATATTTCAGAGGATATTAAAATTTTAGAATTTCATAAATTCATGAACAAACTAAAGTTTTATAACGCTACTTTTTGTGTGTTGAAACTCGTTTGCTTCATTATACAACCTCCGACTAGCTTCATCTAATATTCAAAATAAATTACATGCGACGGTTGGTAAACTAAATATGAGGTAACTTATTCTAACTTGCATATTTTAAAGTAAATTTATTTTCGATAAAGTGTGCAGTTAGCAACGTTTATTATTTATAGCGCCGTGTAATCCAGTTTTATTAAAAACAAATTTAATGCGTTTTGAAATTGGTTTTTCCGTTGTATCAAAGAACATAGGAATGGATAATGTTGATCCAGTAATTCGTGTGTATATAATATAAAATTCGTATCAAATTTTCGTGAACCGCTATTGGCTAATCATTTATTTGGAAAGACCGCAAGTGTAGTCCGGTAGCAGTGGCGTAACTACATCGGCTTTACCGAAATAAAAATCCATAGTTAGCCAAAGTTTTTCATTCTTTACTGCGCTTGTTACATAATTACCATTATTTCGCACACTGACGGTAAATTATTACGGAGTGTATTTGGACTTGGCAATTTCCACGTAGGATTATATTTCTTCCAAAACTGACGAAATACTGTCTGTCCAATTTTTTGCACTGGTACACTGGTACAAGCGCTTAACATAATACTTAAATCGCATAAAAGTTCATGATACGGTCTCTTTCCGGATTGTTTAAATTTGTGTGTTACACTGTATACATATTTTCTCCACCACCGTCGATTCCAACATAAGCAATTTTTGTTCGCAGTCCCTTTATAGATTAAATTGGGGAACTGTCATAAAAATTTATTTACCTTATTAGCAAACAAATACGTTGAAGCATTTTCACACGAACTTTCGACATTTTTAAACCGTTGCAACCGAATTATAGGTAATACGCGTACTTTCAATGCATGACCATGCAACAATACCGTACGACTGCCTACAAAATACATATTTCACTACATATATACTCGCACGGTAGGCGCGTCTTTAAGGTCGCTCCCGACACAAAATAAGCAGTAGGGACACGAGCCGATCATGGAATTTGTGCAAATCGCCATTTCCTAAACTCCGTGTTTACGTTTTGAGTAGTTATCTTATACTAGTGCCGCAGTTGTTTTGAATTTAATCTAAATTATTGATGTTTTGAACGTTTCAATTTGTACAGATTTTAATTTAGAATTACCACATAGTGCGTAAGTTGTGTAATAAAATACCAAAATCAATGTGAGGAGAAGTGTTCACCGATGGTGTAGTGTTTGCTTGTGGAAAAATGATACAGAAAGAGGGGTACAGCTTCTATCTGTACCCTGAAAATGAAAAAGTGTAACTACTCTTCTTTCCCAGTGTTTTAGAATGTCTGAAGTTATGTAACCGTGAAGATTTGTTGGAAAGAGGTTTCGAGGATTCGAGGACTAATAGCATACCTATGTCTGTAGTAAACATTTTTGTATGAAATATTTTTAAATTGCCTAAAGAATCGTTTGAAACCACATGCTATATTAATTTTATTCGTTTGAATTTATTACTCAAGGGTAATAGGAAGCGTTTTGGTACACAAGATTAATTAAGTTACTGAAATTACCTGCAATATTAATAGTTGTTTACTGGGTTAAAGTAACAAACAAAAACTTGCATATGATTCCAAAGATTGATACTACATACCAAAAAGTTTTGTGTAGTTATTATACATATTTCACCTACGCATTGGATTTTCTAACTATTAAACTGGTTCCACGAACAGGATTAATTGTTATTCGTTGTGCCTCAGTGAAAAGGATTAGTTATTTTAAGAAAACTGAAAGTAATGGACTATTTCTTTTAAATTCCCAGTTGATACAGTGTGAACATCGAAGACAAATGGTAATTGTAGTAACCCACCATGTATTGATTTAGTAATTCATATTCTCTGCTCGTTTGTTTTCTTTGCTTCTTCTTAATTTTTAACTAAGTAGCAGTCAGATGTAACGCTGTTGGACGTTAAGAAGATTTAAGAATTGGTCGTATACACAATTCTTAATAGTGGACTGTCAATTTTCAAAACATATATTATTCTGTGCTCCCGATGTATGTACTGCCGCTGGAACCGGACCAATTTTTGCGGTCTTTATTTATTTGATGATATTACAGATTGGTTCACGGAATGTAGTAATATTGTGTTGTCAAAAACTTATTTACTGCAATTATCTGAAGTATAGAAAAAATGCAGTTAAATTGCTCATAGTAGTTGATGAATAGCATGCAGGTAAATATAGTAATCGCATGTAGCTATTGGTATTAGTTAATTGAGCTTTTTTTATATAAACTTTCCAATATTCCTGCTATAACTACTACAAACAGTTTCTTACAAACATATGCTTAAAATATACCTAATACTTTCATCGAATGCTTTTGTAGCAAATAAAAACTCAACCTGCACATTATACCTTGTCTAATAATTTGTTTGAGATAAAGCGCTATTATTCCATGGAAAATATGCAAAAAAGAGAAAGGTGTAGGTTACATAATTAATGTATCGCGGAAAAAAGAGACTTAATACACTGCAACAAGTAATTTATTGGAGTGCATTCACATCTGGCACCTATATAATTACTTGCAGATATTGTTATCGTTTTCCGTAGTACTTGAGCTGAATTATAAACAATTGAGGTCATGTATGTTGTGGTATTGTACATTATAACATGTCTGACGCTACTTTTCATAAAACAGAAATATTGAATACATTTCCAACACTCCGTAAACCTACAATGCCGACTGATTATTTTACAGGTTTGCATAATTATAGTTTAACATATTCTAAGAAAAAAAAAACTGTCGGTTTCAATTAGTTTTGCTAACGTTGCACGATGTATGTAGGTAACTTCGTTATTACAGGAAAATTTATTTCGATTTTTGTTGCAGTATTAATTAGATTTTTAATGTATTTCTTCGGTTTTACTTTCTGTATGTGATTGTGTTGTGTTGATTAATTTAACGCAAGTAAATGTATTATACGTTCATTCCAATATAAAAACTTGAATATATGTCTCTTCAAGCTCCTTAAAACATACATAAGAAAGTAGGGAGATAAATAGGTACGTGTAACTGTAACCTAAACTAAAGTCCGATCCAAACCTGATGATTAAAGGTACGGAATTTTCGCAAATAAAAAACCAAATTTTCGCATATATTTTTATTGAAAATTAAAATTTCGCATTTATGAAAATCTTTTATTAAATAAAACCAAAACTTAATCTCCGAAGACCATAAATGAACATTAACATTAATTAAAGGCTAACATCGTTGTTATTTGAACCTTTTTTAACTTTAGCTGTTTATTGGGCTCCATATGTTTGCAGTGCTGCGTGAGCAAAAGATGAGAAGCAACATTTAGTGGCCGTCAATATATTTTTCACATCAGGATGTTCGTTAGGATGTTCGTCTCTATTGATTGACTGAAGGATCAACCTATAAAAGTGAGTGTACCCATCAATCAACTCATTTTGTGCAAGTTCTCTTGAAAAAGGAATTTTGGAGAAGCTTTCCAGTAACACGCTCGGATTTAAAGCAGTCATGCTCGCAGCTACAGCAAAATAATTGACTTATGTGAAAGAAGGCCTCGTTTGTCTCATTCAAGATCATGTGGAGAAAGAGTTTATTAAAACTGTTGTTTTCAGCATTTCTCTATCAATTTCTTCATATTCGTTAAGACAATCTTTAATATTTTCATCAAAATATCCCTGGCGTTACCTATCAAGAGAGGATTTTAAATCCTCAAGCTTGGTCCATAGAAGATGTGCAAATGGATACCTTAAACCTTCTAATTCATCAATCTAATTTCATGATGTTCGGGCAGAGCTCAGTGGTGAAGGTTATTTGAATTTTGAGTTTATGTTTTTGTTTGAGATACAAAATATTGGAATTTTCATTTTGCCATCCATCGAAAAAATCGCATTTATTCGCAATTGTTGCAAATTTTCGCATTAATTGGCATCTATTTCGTGAATGCGAAAATTCCGTACCTTTACTGATGATACTTGCGCAGAACACGATTTTGAACAATAGAGAAAGCAAGCACTATAAAATGAGAGAAACATCTATAGGGAGCGCTGTACACGGTCCTGCCTGAAAACATTAGTCATATTATTTGATTATTTGTCGTCTGACCTTTGCTTTGTGCGGTTCAGTGTTACGATATATTTTCCGTTATTTATTCTACACCTTTATTACACCCACGTAAAGAAAATTGAAGAAGATTACATTGTTAAAGAAAACATGGATGGTTTTACCGAAGAATTTATTGTAAATGTAGACTGTGACAGCGATACTGATACCATATTTGATTATTAGTCAGATGAAAATGATTAATGCAATTCTAAGAAAATCCAAGCTTTTAAATTCAATTTATATTCTTTGATATTTATTTATATTATCAAACAATTTTGTCACTAAAATGTTTACAATAAAATTGCGTCTAGCCGCCTTATTTCTTTACATGCTTATAATTCTCTAATTAAATTTGTCCCACCTACAGCATAATTGTCATTCTACTGATTTTCGAGATTGATTTTAAAAGAATACATCAACTTAACATAGAGCCACATAGCCATACATATTTTCTGTTTTAAGAGAAATGAGAATACAAAAGTACGTTGAATTAAAGAGAACGAAGAGTAAAATAATATTTTCTGCACAATTAATTGATTATAATTATTAAAAGAAGGGTTTTACATTTTATTGTTCTACCTTGTAGATTACAAACAAAATATTCGATGAGATTTATCACGTATTTATATTCAAAAGGAGCGGGAAATTTAAACGATTACTTTTTCGATATTTTTAGCATGAATAGTACGAAGTTTTAACCACGCCTCGCGTATGCCAAGTATTATCAGGTTTGGATCGGACTCTAACGTCTTGTAATTTTAAGTAATCTGAGGCTTATAGGATTCTATTGTGATCAACACGATTAGAAGTATTGGGTGGTAAATAAATCATATTGACGTTTATTGCTGTTCCCATATTTTTTGCAATTTCGACATAATGTTACGTATCTGGTTATACTTAGCAAAGTATGCAGCTTCCAATAGACATACTCCTAATGATACTTAGGACAGAAAAATTGGCAAGACTTGGAACTAATATGCATTTTGTTGAACTCCAACCTTTTGTTGGCTTTTCCAAAAACCAACTTGAAAAAGAAGTATATTACAAAGGTAGCCTTCTTGTGGAAAATGGCAATCAAACAACACTTACGGTGTTTTTTATTGATCATTGCCCTCTAAGATAAGATCTCAAAGCAAAGCAGATCATAATTTCAGCATTTAGCAATCTTGGGATTCGTCAAAGTACTTGTTGGAAATGGAACTAGGTAATCGCAATATCTAGATCAACAAATTGCTGTGAAGAGAATTACGTTAATCTACAGTTTTTATTTGCATAGTTTTATTTTGAAATCAAAGTTTCTGCTAGTAATTTATTGCCATTTAAAGAGGTGCACTATTTGGTTATCAGCAATCAATAAATTCCAACAGGACGACAAAATTATTAATAGCTCATAATGGCTGCATTTAATTTATTATTATTGCTGGTCTCGTACGTACATTATAACCATCTTCTCCACATTATTACCCTTTTCTCCTACATCTAAATTGGTTTAGGTGAAGTATTTTACGTAGCAATGATGGGAACGCTAATGTAAGCCACGTAAGATATAAGCGTTTTCTCACGGTAATAAACAACCTTCCCGAGGAGATTAAGGCCGGTTCATCTTTGCCAAGCGGCGGCATACGGTAGAAGCGAGAGCAACCAATAGCACTCATCTATCGATCCAAAGTCGACAAAATAGCATCTCGCAAACTATAGCCAGATTTCCTATTAATAAATGCTAGTATATAGACGTGCGCGAGCGAGCGTAGTGTAGGCGGCTATTGGTTGCAACGTTTCAGGACGCCTCGCTGAACCCCAAAACGTATTTGTTTGCCTGCAACCGATCGAACACGTAACGTGCAAATCCGATGTTTACACCGTATTATGGAAATGCAAATAGAACGTTCTATTCAACTACATAAGCGGAATTTAGTTTTTATCATTTTTAATTCATGAAAGCAAGGCTTATTGTGACATATTGTTAGTATTGTAGAACAATTTTGATAATTCTGGATGATTGTTTATTCGATACGTTCTCAGTTGTGTTTTACATATTAGCAATTTTTATCTATGACATAGTATTAACTTTTATAGGGTGCAATCAGTATGGCTATCAGCTGGCTCTAGTTTTTGTACATCTTGCTCTCTCATTTTCGTAAATATCAGTAGCTACTGTTCCTTCTGTTAAGCAGCGTCTGTGACAACAGATACTGCTGAACTGTTCTTATCAAAAGGATAAATTCCTGTAATTGGAAAATACATCGACTAAGTATCCTTATTGCTACATTGCTCATAATAAACATCTTTAGGAGGTTTGATCGACCATTGTAGCTTGTGAGTTATGAGGTGGTGTTGAAGTTATAAAGTAAATGTTACAAGGCTACCRTAAGTTAATGACAATCAAAGCTTTATGGCTAATGTGACCATGTAAAGGAATGAGCAATGAGCATGACTGATTCTTGTACTGGATCTGTAAAGTTTATAAAGTGCTACAGCTATTGAACGCAATGGAGCTGTTGGTCAAACCTTCTAGTTAGATTACACCTCTCTGTAAGAGTATTTGTCCGGAGACGTACACTCATTCTCCGTCTAGCATAGTCAAACAATGAAAAATGATGTGCCTGTTGGCACTACTAGGCAAACTAGGATAGTGATGTTTTTACCTCTTCCAGAGGAAGAATATCTTTCCTACTTGGCGAGCAGCTGATTCTGATGTTGTTGAAGATCAGTGATTTTCAAAAAATTTTCAAGATTATTAAAAAGAAATGAGCTATGGGGTACCAGAAGGTCACGGTAACTCGACGTGTAAACCACGCTAGAAGCAAAAATCGTATGGTAGGCGAGGGAGATCAGAAAGTCACGGTAACTCGACCGTGTCCACCACGCTAGAGGTAAAAACTTTCTGACATCAATGTATAGTCTCGGAAACTGAATAATTGTGCTTATTGCAAGTTTATGTAAGCATTCATTGCACATTGAAATAGAAAGAATGATATGCATTCATTTTAGAATATCTGGGCAAGGAACGCTAAAAGAAATAAAAATCAAGATCCAAATTTTAGGTTTTCTACGAATAATTACGGAAGTGATCTGAACAAAGTGGTCTGAATTTTCCAATTGTTTTGGATGTGGCTTGTACATAAGATTCCTGAGTTGTAATCTATGAAATAGATGCATTTCATTTGTTAACTGAGAGATTTTTTTCAGCGGTGGCAAGCTATTATAGAGTCAGTGCATTATTTCTTGAGACCGATTCAGTAACTAGTTTTCGTATTAAAAAGAGAGGTAAATATGGTAAGAGTAAGACAAATATTGAATAGGATCGTCCTACAATATCCTTGTTCTTTTGTATTGAAGAATGAAAAAAAGTTGCGTACGCTATAACATAATATTAACTACAAGAGAACTTTAGTCGATAGATGGTGGTAGAATATTAGTTTAGACACATTTCCTTTAACAATTATTTTCTCGCAGGTTATACACTATCTTTAATTAAACTGCAGGCAGTCCAACAGTTTGTAATATACATATGTTCTTTAGGGTACCTTGTAATTACATTAAAACCATGATTACCTTAATACTAAACGTGACTATACTAAAATAACTGTACAGTGCCTATACACTCTCAACATTGGGTGAAAAATTTCAAATTTGGCGCCACCCTCAATATTTTTAGAATGATCTGTAGCGTATGACGTCAGTCACTTCGCGCAGATCGGTCTCATGAGATAATGCACGGAGTCTACCTAATGAGGCAGTCTTGATCGCCAAGTAGTAGTGTAAATCCAATTAGGTTTCATATATGTAATGGCATATACGTGGTTATTTATTATGAAATACAGAGGTGTACTATGTACTATCTTTATCTTGTTTTGTGTCCATACATCTACTGGGATTCCTTTATTCGAATTGTTGTCGTCAAAAGGTTTTCGCTTCTAGCGTAATTAAAAATCGTTCGGTACTTTGGTCATAGTTTTATGTCACTGTAATGAATTTAATCAGAAAACTATATTCGGCCCGCATGTTTCATTTGTAAAAGCAATAGGTGCATGTAAATAAAATTTCCTTCAATTAACAATAGCAGGTTATTATTTTATGCTTTGCGATCTTGTGATTGTTCTTTGTTCAATGGCTGAGGTCGACATGCGGCCTATGGTAGTTTAGATAATTTGCAAATTTTTATTAGTCATACACACACAACGATATTCAACAATACTAAATAAACGTCTTTACACTTTTTCAATTAAATTAATAGAAAAACGAATATTAAATTAAAGATAAACAAGTTTGTGGATTGGTGCTTAATTTAATTTGCTAATCTTATTATGTTTTGCGTAGACAAGTAACGACTCCTGTCTGGTGAATAGGGTAATAATCGCAATCTTCGATGTATTCGTTACGCTGCATGGGTATTTTCAAGTACATCATATTTTTCTTAATTAAGGAGATTTCCGTTCGCGAGAAAATGCATTAGACATACTAAAATTGGGGTCACTTGAAATAGGTCGGCGTGATTTAGTTAGTAGTGCTTTAATAGAGAATGATTCATTTATTAAATAATAAGTTTTGCGACGCTCGTACGAATCTTTATGTGAACATTGGAAGCGATATATAGTCTTCGAATGATTCCACAAAGCAACACTGTGGTATCATTGTCGGTCCACCTCTCTCACATTTAATGTGACCGTTGTGGTGACTGTTCTTGTCAACAAAGATAGTACATATTGTATTTATCGTAATATATTCACTTACACGTTTGTGAAGGCTAAAATAAAATGCAGAGGTGATGGATAGATAAAGATATATACAACAGTAACGTATTGTAAAATGTTTTAAAGATCATATCGTGTAGAATGTACACTCATGGAAAGTAAAGATTGGACACTTTCACTACGTTGTTATATGGAAACTGTCCAATCTTTACTTTCCACGAGTGTACATAGGATTTGTTTCCACACATTTAGTATCACTTATTTTCAGGCGCCACTAGATTTGATAGCTCAGGATAAAATCTCATCCACACAGTTTTCATTTTATCGCATGTAGTTCTAGTTTACGTTTCACTTGCATACAATCTATACAAATTTACAAACTGAAACAGATTCTCCATACGTTATAGACTAAGTTTCAGTTTTTGAATAAGTAGGATAATACTCGGTTGGTTTTCTTAAAATTGATTTAGAATATCGCGGTTGACTTATTTGTTGTTACGAAACAAATCTTTAGCGCTGAAAATATAGCGTCTAAAGACATTATTTGTCAATAGATATACTACGATTATTGTATAGGATATGATTCTTTAGGAGCAAAACTCACTGACTCATGGCGAGTACTATAAATGAGCCCTCATTTGCCCTCAAAGCAAAAATAAAAGATGCCCGAAATGTGCTAATTGTTTTATGCTACATTTATGTCTATCCCGTGTATTGTTGTGTCAATCGCGACCAATAATGCTTTTAAAATGCCACATTTTATTATTATAGCGTATTAAATAATATTTAGAATATTTCTCTTTATTGTTAATTCCCATGTGCTTTGTCACTTATCGTGAAATAATATCGTTTTCCAAACGCATTAATATGAAATCAATATGATAATTGAATCTGTTCAAAATATCACGAGGTTAAAATATGTATTGTGTGTATTTACATACATTTGTAGGCATACATGACAATACATATATGTATATAATTCTAATATATCTATTGACAGATCTCTGTGTCTGTTACTCGATAGGATTCCCATTATACACATATCCTGATAGTGTTTTCGCCGTATTTCATTATTACGATATACGTACATACGTGTCTGTTGTTGATGCTTTAGTTGATTTACATTTTTACGCTGATTATCAGTCCGAAACAGAATGATCAAGCAAGCGGATAGGAACCTGAACAAAACAAACGACCTGTTCCGACCTTGACCGCCAGCGTGTCAAGCGTCGACGGAATATGGATGATATATGTATGCATGCAGTTGTGTTAGGTTAGAATTCTAGCAATTGTTTGCTAACCCAATTAATATTGTTTTGCTGCAAGCTGTGGTCGTAGTAGTCTAAAAAGCTGTTTTTCATATTGTTCATGTTAATGCTTGTCGTATGATATTGATTTCGATTTACGTCTTAGTATAATGTAATCAAATTAGTTTAGTACATATATATTGTATATTCAATGTAACGTAATGTAATGTAAGCAAATTTTGTAGTGGAGGTCTTTGTTACTAACCAAAAATCTTTAAAAATAATGTGGCAGAGATATGTCAGAGGATATTGATGTTGGAGCGTTGTATTTCCGCAAAATCGTCTTCATTACCCAGGATATTACTGCAACATTATCGCTATAAGTTTTGCGAACACGTGGGATAATATATATGAGATATTCTGTATGGATTGCTTCATTGATAATGATATTAAGAACACTTAATAAAATGTTGAATTGCTTGCATTTCATAAAAATGGATGAATATACAAACCAACATTGTGATAATAACTGGAGGAGTCAATGCAAGAAGTGGGCATGTCCATCTTTTAGCGAAAAGCATTTTTAAACGTGGATATGTTCTCAGATATATTTTGCAGCGTCCTTTGCAAAAATAACACTTCGATCTCTACTGGCCGCAGCACAGTAGTGTACATGATTTAAGTTGTCCAGGTCACAACTATCTGCCATGTGATTGCTGCTTTGCACCTATTGAACAAAGAAAACGGAGATATCATAAAATATGTATGAATTCCTAGCGAATACGCCAAAATTATTAAAGAATCAGGGATAAAATTAAAACGTGATCTTACATTTTAAAAAAGAACACAATATATAGAAGATAGACAAAATTTACAGTTTTAAAATATAAAATATTTAAATATGAGGCATCAAAATTGCCTACGATTTCCTGTAATACCTCAGTATTCGTATAATTTGAACTTAAAAAATAATATCCTCACTCTGCCCGACGATAGCCAAATTTTATATACTGATGAAGAAAATTAAACAGAAGAAGTTCGAGCATGTGATGGCGTTGGCTTCAAATTATGCACCACTATCTGCTCGATGGTTTTATCAAGAGATAGAAAGCTATTACTACTTGGATTTCGTTAATCCAGAACTCTACACCTCATGCTTCGAATTTGACGACAATGATGACTAATGTGCATTCTGCACCTACACAGTATAAAAAATTATTAAAGAATGTTGTTTTATTAAATGAGAAGTGATTGGTATGAACTTTCCTTACAAACAAATATTGTAAAAATAATTGAACAACAAAACTATGCAAAAAGTGGACATGTCCATTGTTATT
>ML219185.1:0-20721 GCA_004785975.1 Popillia japonica
TATGTTTGTTTATTTCGGATGTGTGCTAGATATGGGTGTACAGTTATTGGTAAAATTTATTACATTGTAGGATGTTTGCTGGAGAAAAGTTTTTGATTAGTTTAAGTCTGTGGAATTCGCAAATTGAAGCATTATTCGAGAGATTCCTCAATGTAGTAGGTGCTCTCTCTTTTCTGGTTAGTGTTATTTCATGTTGTTCCACATTATTCCAAAGTTTGACAAAATAAACTCTTCGGCCCTCTCCAAGTTTACAAGTCTCGAATAACTTGGAACAACCAGCAAAATGTTGGAAGAGCAGCCAAATTTCGGTTTACAAAATTCTAGAATTGCACATGTTAAAAAGCAGGAGATTTTCAGAACGACTGGAGCAACAATATCACCAGAAATTCGTTTCGTTTTCTAGAGAGTTTTCGAATTGGGAAGACTGACCTAACAACATCCATATTTCTTGTTAATTCCATATCTGAAGTTTGATGTAGAATCCTTAGCAACGTATAAAATTTTCCAACAGAAATCTTTAGTAGACGAACGATGCGCACTTGATGCAGTGGAAAAACATAAAAGGGAAAATCTTCTATTTTGACAAAATATCAGCAAAAAATAAACGAAAAACATGGGGGGAATGTTCTTTTTCAGTCGGCCCCACCACCACCCACAATTCTCAAAATATATCTGCTTTGAAATTCGTGATAGGAGGATGAAACTTTAGAACAATACAAACCAAATCTGGAAGATCTCGGAAGAACCATCAAAATTTTGAATTCTAAAATATCAAGAACAGAAAACACTTTATTTGTATCAACTACGTCAAGAACGACACAATTTTAAAAGCAACCACATTATTAAATTTCTTATTTTGTAATGGAAGATAGAAGTGGTTGGCCGAAAAAACGATTTTTCCTTTTCCTCATTTTAGTCCGATATCGTAAGTTTGATCTAGAATCCTTGTGGATTCCTTAGTGGACACAGTGGAGAAAAATAGAACGGAAAAAGAATGTTGTTCCAAGCCTATTCCAATTGACAACACAGTAAAAAATTGGCGCTGCCAGCTTTCTTGTTTTTCAAAATTGGTCCTTTTTGAAATACAATCGAAGAGTGAAGCTTTAGAACAAAACAAACCAAGTCTACTTAGGGGCTGACAAAATTTCGTCTGTCTCAACTAGTTTAGAAACTACACATGGTAAAATGCAGAAGATTTCCAAAACAAGTAAGACAACAATATTCAAATTTTCATATTTCAAGTGGTGGCTGATCAAAAAAAACTGCTTCTCCTTTGTTTTTCATATCTGAAGCTGGATCTGGGAATTGACGTTGTTGAACCTTTTACTCGGATGGATTTTCATACTATAGATAATGAAAATATTATAAAAGTTGGCATTGAAGATAATATTCATAATTTTGATACATTTCCTTTATAATTTTTGAAGACAAAACTGTTTTTTTCGGTCAATCCCCTAATTTTTTTTTGTCTATGTAGATTTTCAGACCATAGTATATGGGCTTCACTTTCTGTGGACTCTGGACTATGATATACCCTGTAGACCTCAGTGATATCCCCCCATGCATTATATAGAATTACTTCGTACTTTAGGGTTGCTATCAATAAACAGAATAAAGATTAGGTGGTAGAAGCAAAACGTTATATGAAGATTGGAAGATCTAAGCCACATTCCAACATATTCCAACAGCAGTGAAGGTTGGGCCACCAAGAAGACTAAGACAACCCCCGCAATATGACAAAATATCTGCTCTGCGTTAAAAATATATCACCTGAACTAAAAGGCGATCGAATCCAGTTTTCCTTTTGAACAATAGAGGAGAAAATGTCGGCACAAGAGGTTGGCAAAATTTTGCACCAATTATCCCAAAATGACTGAATTTTCTTGAACTTGAAGACCACATGTTTCCGCAGAATTTTCGGCCTATTTTGCTTATCTCGTGCCTAGCGAAGATCGCGGAAGCAGTTCTTCTAACACATCGCAAAGAAGAAATGTTCGTCAATAACATCATTCAAGACGAACAATTCGGTTTTAGGGAGGGTTTATCGACCGAGTTCCAGCTCACGGAGGCCATCAGAAATGCGCTAGAGCGGAAGGAAACGCTGGGCGCGGTATTCCTTGATATCGCGAGGGCCTTCGACACGGTCTGGCATGGTGGTCTTCTATACAAAATGGCGTCAGGGGGTATAAACCCCAAAATAATCAGGGTCGTAAAACCATACTTGGAAGGCAGGACCTTTTTGACACGGCAGGACGGCAGCTGTTCCACCAGGAGGCCAATTGCCGCAGGAGTACCTCAGGGCTCCCTGTTGGCCCCAGCCTGTTTTTTATTTTCGTCTCGGACCTCCCAAAAACCGATACAGTGGAAAACGCAATTTATGCGGAGGATACCGCTATATACACAAACTCCAGAGACGAAAATCTACTAAGACGCAGACTCCAGCTCGCCCTGGATGCCATCTTTTCGTGGAGCTCCAGGTGGAGACTGAAAATCAACGATTCAAAGTGCGTTGCCATCAGATTCACGAAGCGCTTGAGACCACCACCGGACAACGTCTTCGTGGATGGATTCAGAATCCCCTGGAGCAAGTCCGCCACGTACCTGGACATGGAGCTGGATTCGAGGCTGCCGCCGGGGCCACACACGGCCAGACTGCTGAACAAATTCAGCGCTGCCAGGAACTACCTTCTTCCTCTTCTCTGTCGAAGAAGGAAACTGTCCTTAAAGATTAAGGTCCTGATTTACTACACCTTCCTTCGACCCATCTTGACGTACGGATAGCTGCTCCTGTCCAGCCTGTCGAAGTCGAACTTCCGGAAATTGGAGCCGCTGCAGAGCCGGACTCTTCGGCTGATCACGGAGGCTTCCTGGTTCGTCCGAAACCAATAGCTCCGGAACGACCTGGGAGTCCCATCACTAAAGGACTTCACCCTTAAACTTGCCGTGAAGACGACCGAGAGAGTGGAAAGATCCGTCAACCCACTCATCAGCCGCCTCCTCAAACTGGACCTGGACCGCCCACCACCGAAGGTCAACATTAGACGAGCCCTTGCGTTGGCGCAACCAAACTAGAAGGAAGAGAAACCGAACCCCAACCAGCTGAGACAGAGAGACCAGCAACTCCAGTTGTCCGGTCCTAGAGGGGGGCACTCATAGAGGAATAAAGGGCTAAGAAACTTAGGTTTGGCCCTAGGAGGAGGAGAAGACCATCGTCGTCGTCGTCTTGAACTTAATTACAACCACTCTGCAGTCCTATTGCAGTCGTGAGTTTCACATATTCCACTTTGCACAATTTAAGGCAAAATGCATGATGGGTTTTCAAGCAGTCTCCCAAAACATCAGCTTCAAAGTTTTCCAGATTTTTCCAGAAATAAAAAACAAGGTTCAGGGGTCGTAGTAGTAAAGCTGTCTTTGTCAGGTAATTACAAGTCAGAGCGGCTGGGATCTAATTCTAGTGAATCCAACAAGGGGAACACCAGGGTTGTCCGACACGGATCGTGATGAGTCTCAACTATGTTATAGAGAAACCTTCCCCGAGTACACGTCTATAAGCTTTTATACTAACGCGTCTTAGTGTCAGAACAAAATCAACGTTGTTGTGCGATTTCTTTTATTCTTTTTATAACGTTAATGTTGGTCTCCATATAAGCAAGGGTGCGTAGCGCTGTGGACTGGACCTACGCCTACCACCCAAGTGACTCGCGTTCAGATTCACAATATTAACTATTATATTTAATGCAAACTATTCATTAATGATACAACAACCCCTTCCCCCTTGTAAGTAAGTTTCAGAAGCGTTATAAACTGGATTTTCTCTACCAGCCCAAGATACAACCAATGCTTCGCTTTAGGAAGTAAACAAGATGAAACCAGATCTGCAGAAATCAACTGGTTATATCAATCTTGAATCTATTAAAAAAAAATCCCTGCAATTCTGTTTTTGAACACTAGTCTATCACAACTGCTTAAATCGCTTAGCCTTTGACGTAAACATAAATTTGTCATTTTTTACAATAATAAATTGCAAAGACGTAATCACATTCTACATAATAATGTTGTTAAAAGTAATAGAATTGGTAATCATAGATGCTATAAAATACCACGAAGTTATGTAGTAGTTGCTGTAAATTATATTTTACACCTATGTCGATATAACTTTCCATGTCATTGAGAAATATTTAGGAATAAATAAAAATGACGGACTTTATGATCTGAAAAATATATTCGAAAACGATTTGAAAGTGTAATTTTACATCCAGCTGTTTAGTTCAAACAAAACGAATAGTTTTCTTTTTTGTTAGCATATAAATCTTTGTTAATTCTTCAGTTTAAAGTGAGCAGTCTTCTGAACAAGGGTACCCTATTACGTTCAAGTAGAGTAATTATCTCCCGACCACTGATTGCCACTTGGTGGAACGTGAGTGGCTCCACACGTAAAATAGACAACAATAACAAGGCAGTGCATGGCAGCAAACGGTATTATACACACAATGCTGATGTAGGCGATAGAGAAAACAAAGGGAAAGGAAGGTGGGATTTCAATTTAGCTCGGCTATAGGCGTCGCCAGCGTAGACTTGTAAGAAGTAGATCAATATATAGGTAGGTAGGTATGCGTTTATTTAGAAGAAGCGATTTTCTGTTTCTGTTGGATGTATTTATCTAAGACAAGTAACATGAATACAACATTAAGAGTAGGAATTTATTTAGGAATGATTGTAAAATGTCATAGGCTGGATTATCCATTCTGTTGGAAGGAGATTTAATGGTTTATCTATTGTTATTGGCAGGGTATTGCTCCTGAGAAAGGAAAGAATAGTTTATTGCAAAGCATCAAATTACTGACGTCCTATATCTTCCTCACTTATCAAAATTTATTTTTTGGCTTCATATGATGCCCTACATTAACTAGTTGTCTACTGTACTGTAGTCTAGATACACGAGAATACTACTTTATGCACTGGTCATGTCAACCTTGCAGAGTAAAACATGTTGGATACTAGGAGAGAATCCTAAATTATTGCATTAATAACAAATATCACTGGTAATCTTTTAACTTATTGTTAGTCTTCCAACGCCTTTTAACCACTTCAGACCCAGGGTATCATATATGTATATAGCCGCTACCAAATATTCATTCAGAACTACTGAATCCGTTGGTTGTACAATGATTATTGGAATCTATCCATTACCACGTCTTCGAATGTTTTGGGCTCAAAGCACTAGGGCATCGCCTATTGTGTGAGATAACATCGCAAGAAATCGTTTCTTCAAGTTATGTTCCAGTCTGAAGGTTGTAGGTGACAAAATGGTCTCCGCAAAAGAAAAGTCGGATGATAGGTTCGGGAAAGTAATATCTCTTTTTTAATTGATAAACTTATCTACTTCAAAACTACCTACTGAGGTATTGGGGAATTTAGAAACAGAAGACGATCCTTAGGGCGTTATTCATCAAATTCAGGAGCAACAACAATTAACACAGAACAAAATTTATCAGGTGGTGAAAAGCTCGTAGATGATTGTGATTCTCTCCTCACTGACCTGGACAACGCGACTGAGGCCATCAAGAGGCAGAAATATGAAGTTTTCCACTGTCTAGAAAAGCTCAAATCAGTATTGTTCTAGTAAATGGACAGTCCGAACCATCTTCCATTTTATTGATTCTGCTTGACTGATCTGGACAAGTCTACTAAAGCCATCAAACGGCAGAGATATGAAGTTTTCCATTGTCTAGAAGAGCAAGCTTAGCGCATGAAAAAAAATCAAATCAGAATTGTCCTAACAAATGGACTGTAATCAGATAAATCTTCCATTTTATTGATGAGTATTGGATGAGTGATAAGAATTGAACAATAGGAAAAAATAAATTAATTAGCTTAACTAGAGAAGACATAATTGATTTTCTTGACTTCAAACTTTCTGTTGCCAAGTTCCTGGTATTATAAAATCAAATCAAATGGAGAAAAGAAGACATGGACGGTCGTACAGTAGAAGATTTAGCTTGGATTCAGGTGTTGAGTATCTTTTTAGCAAACATTGAATTTATGTCCAAAACTATGCTCATCTGTAGAGATAAAATTTTGCGGTCTAAGCCAAATTTGCAAGCCGGATAATAATGCTGATGCGAGTCCATGGAAATTCATATTATGGTTCTTAAAACATAAGAACTCCAACCAAAGTTGTAGGTTCTTTTAAGAGATTTGAATCTCATATGAATCTCTTGTGTTCAAAGTATGCTCGGCTGATATCTTACCCTTGGCTATTAGTCATTTACCAAGAAAGACTCGTTTCATATCTGGTTGTACTTGCCAAAACGCTGTTGTGACATTTCACCAATGTCATTCATTCATTTCATTTTGTTTTTATATAGATTTTATTTTTGAGCACCTTACTAAAAAATCCGCAATCAAATCAATATATAACGTCTGTAGGTCTGAAGAGGTTAAAAGATTCATGTTTTCTCACCACTATATTTCCTTTATTTCTCCTCCCAACCTTCGCTTTGAAGTTTGAATTACTTGCACATCCTCAATGGTGGTACATATTAAGCAAATGGCATTCAACCCAAACACTTAATCTTAAACTATAATAGAATTTTGTGCCATTCACCCCAATGTTAGGTACTAGAGGTCTTAACCTGTGTTTTGTCCTATTGGCACAATTATTTTCAGTCTTTGCTTATTAACCTACGTCAAAGAAAAATCATACACCACTTTTTGTAGTGTGTAATCTCAGGCCCCAATATGAGGCCCTGAAGCACACATCAACTAAACTACAACAATCGTAGAGGTTTTCAAGCTAGCCTGTCTCCTAAATAATCTCTGTATTCTTCAACAGTTATAAATTTCGTGGCTGCTCCAACCTACACTGTCCGTCATTCTTGAAAATCTTCCAATAGAAATATTTGAGTTGCAAGGTCTGAGAGTTGGAAATTTTTTAAGTTTTATAACGGAACCGAAGGCTCTTCCTCAGCCAGAATTTTCAAATTAATTATTTTCTTTAAAAGTCACGTTTGCTTCAACGAACTTGGCAAAATCCTAAAGAATGTTAATAGGGTGACAGCTCTAAAGAAATCTCCATCGCTTCCAAGAAATGAAAATGACAGCCGAAGCGCTCAGAATTAGAACAAGCAATAGGTGGTTGCAGATCAAAAATATTTGATAACTTTGGTGGTAATCGTATCTTCTCCAACAGCTTTTCTTTCATTGCTGTTAATTATAACGAGCATTATCATGTTTTATCAACTGGGATTATTTGTTTATCCGCAAAAATTGCAGCAAAATGGTATTCGTGCATTTCAGGCCCTTCTGAAATGCTTAAAAACTAGCAAATTATGGCTATTAATTTTAAGAAGGCCAAATCTTCACTACTCAAGAATAAAATCTTGCCAACCCCAATCTTGGGGGGAGTGGAGGAGGTGCTAATCTTCAACAAGCCTTTCGGTAAGATCAATATCGAGAAAATTCATGGACGAGATCATCTAACTAACCAAAACTAAAAATATTTAATAACTTGATTGTTCTAAAAAATTTTCTTTTCTTTCTGGATTTTGTAACAGAACCTGACTTAAAAATTGCAGAAAAATCATTTGCGTGAACTCCAGCCTCCCCTCTGAAACTCTGTAGACTACCAATAACCATTACTACCATTTCTAATAATAAATTTTTGCAATCTTTCCAAGATTTAACCAGTTTCAAAAGGAATAGATTTTCAAAAATTAAATCTTGTATTCACTACTCAAGAATAAAATCTTGCCAATCCCAATCTGGTGGGGGGAGGGAGTGAGGGGTGCTAATCTTCAACAAGTTTTTCGGTAAGATCAATATTGAGAAAATTCATGGACGAGATCACCTAACTAACCAAAACTAAAAATATTTGATAACTTGACTGGTGATCATAGCTGTCCTAAAAATTCTTCTTTTCTTTCTGGATTTTCCAACAGAACCTGAAACATCATCTGCGTGAACTCCAGCCTCCCCTCTGAAACTCTGTAGACTACCAATAACCATTAGGTACTACCATTACTACTAATAAATTTTTGCAATCTTTCATTTAGTGATTAACCAGTTTCAAAAGATTTAACCAGTTTCAAAAGAAATAGAGTTATTAAATTAAATCTTGTCTTGCTAGCCAATCTGGCGGGGCAAGGAGACTCATTAACAATTTATTAGCAAAATCCAGTATTGACGAATTTCATTGACGAGATCACCCTAGTGGGCAAAAACTAGAAATATTTGAGAGGTATCTTGGTTGATAATCATACCTCGTCCAAAAGATTCTGTTTCTGTAGGCTACTAAATAGTGACTAGTTGTGCAGGTAATTTTTTTTGAAGTTATAAGTAGAAGATTTAAACAATTTCAAGAAAGATAGATCTTCATGTGTTGCTAGCAGATCAGCCGATGGTGGCACTCTTTAACAAGTTAGTTAGAAAGCTTAATATTGACAAAATTCATTGATAAGACCAACTAAGCCAAACCTTGGCCTAAGATTATTATTAGCAAAATATGTATTTGATGGCTTAATTGGTAGTCATATCTTCTCCAGAAGCTTCTCTTTTCTTCCTGAATTTTATAAAGGGGATGAACTAAAAAATTGCAGCCAGAAGATCTATGAGACCTTCAGCTCCATTCAAGAACTGAATCTTGTCTTAATATCAAATCTGATGGGGGCTGGTACTCGTTAGCAAGTTTGTGGCAAGTCCCTACCAGAGGAAGTACTGAAGACAAAAGCATTCAAGTAATTTTTCTACCACCAAATTGCAACTTCACCTTTAGCCAATGAATCAACTTCTGACCAAACAGATGAGATTGCTCAAACTATATTATGAAACCAAAGTAGGTATTATAAAATTCTGATCAAACAAAACAGACGACGAAAAAAGTTATTTGACTTGAAAAGAACTAGAAAATTCCATTGATTTATTTATTATCTACAGGTAGCAATATTATCCCTGCCAACATTAAATATGAATCAATCCAGTTTTATAGACCAAAAATAAACACGTGGTAGTCTATATAAACAACTCCGAGATAGTTATTATAATTAATAATCTCATTCAAGCCAGGTAGTGCATTATTAAAACACTATAAATCAAATTTATAACTGCTATCTCGACAGCTCGGATGTGTGCATCGAAAAAAAAGGAACCTTATTGGTCTACGATCAATCATTTTCCCCGATGCAACGTCCAATGGAATCACTGCATGAATTGATTTTATTAATAATTTCACAATATGAATGAATTGTTGGAAATCAGAAAATGATGCCAAAATTTATTAAAATGTTGCCTGTCAATAGATGTAATCAATTAAACTAGTTTAATATCAAAGATTATTTCCACTAAACTAAAACATATGCTCCATGTCCATCAACTTAATACTAAAATCTCGTAATCTACTCGCAAGACAAGTGTTTTAATAATAAATTTAATTGCTTTGTTTTTATTGTTTTTTTTTTTTAATTTATGTTAATCTTGCGTTGGATAACGTCCATTTGGCATGCGAAAAAAATAATTTATAGAAATCATAAAATCTGGTGCCAAACAATTTACATCTTGTGGAAACGCTCAACCAACTACTACGACATTTATCCGAGTTTTATTGCTTCGAATGTATAATAAAATTTGTTTCTCAAACTTATTAAGGACAAGCGATAATAAGTTATTTTTATTTACGGTCCCGCGACAAATCGCACCTCTTCTTGTTGATGTGTAAACGCCAGAATTATGCGTGTTGTTATTTGTTTCAAGTTAAAGGATACTATTTTGTTAATGTTATCCACCAATTTATGGTTAGCGAAATATTGGTTTCTTAAAACTTTAAATTCCATTTACATTGCAAACTGCCATGTATAAACTGTATAATAGGTAAAAATGCAAAGAAACTAAATAAAATCGTTAATTATTTCCAGCCATTTTGAATAGCCAGTGGCTGTTGACTATTGCCTACTAAAAAGGATACTAGTTGAGAATAAAATTTGCGTCTGCATAGAATAGGCATTGATTGTTATGATTGATTCTATGAGTCAATCCAGAACAATTTACTTATAAAAATGACTGGCTTTGCCTTAATAATCTAAACAGTCTATACTTGAAAAGCTTACCTCCTCCTTTCTCATTCATATGTCAAAATAGATTCAAAAGGAGCAACATCAAAAACATGTTGTAGCACAAAGAAAAATGGCGAGCTTCATAAGAACCAAATCTAAATCTACATATTTTGGTTGTCGCTATTGTCGTTCAGGCTGATGTGAAAAAAGTACAGCACTAACATCAAAGACTGTAAACGGGGGATGGAAAAAAATTAGATGACAGGTTCTGACTGGTTATCTAAACGTAGCGTGTTAGTTTCAAACAGTATTTTTTTCGGATTTCTGCAGATTTGTTTCAAATTTATTTAATCATAACAGTACCACAGTGACAAATATCATTTATGAATAATTTGTATGAAATATAATTGTGAATATTGTGTACAATAAGATTGAAAAAAAATGACACGAATCGAACGCTAGCCACCAGCCTGGCAGGCGTAATTGTTATCCACTGGGCTACGAAAGCTTGCTTGTTGATTTTCTCAGAAACTAATGCGCGTTAGGATAAAAGCTCGTACCTGAATACTAAGGAAAGGTTCCTCTACAACATAGTTGAGATTCATTAAAATCCGTGTCGGACAACCCTGGTGTTCTCTTTGTAAGATGGATCTAGTTGAACTATTGATTATGGGAGAAGCATAGTATTGAATGTACAACGAACTAGGCTTACCTGTGTAAGGTCCACCAAGTTGCCCTCGCCGCCCCCTCCCTGCGCCACAATACTCTAAAAAGCTTCAAATGATTCAAAGAATACACCATGGTTGGCCATCAAGGAAGTCGATTTGGTGTAGGTTATAGCACTTACAGGTAAAGTCAAAACAAAAATTCCAAGAATTGCCAAAGAAGAACAGAATTCTTTTTGTCGCCCTTGAGATGCGTTATTTACACAGCAGGAATTGCAGTGATTCTGTCCGCAAACAACACAGCTTACTAGACCGCTGCAGCTGTACTTAAACCAGGAAGAGAGAACTCAATTAAATTCATATCGAGCAACTTACTTGAGAAATATTCTCAACAGCACAAACTTCAATGTGCAATATAATGTGCAGTGTAACATTGCACAACTTCGTAGTTCCCTTGTATCAACAATACCGAGAACATGCCAGAAACGAAACACGTCTCCTTCTGATTCATACAAAGACCTACAAGAAGCTAGACGCCCAAACAGAAACGTCCAATTCAAAAATCTTTTAGCCAGTTAGAATTAGTATTGAACACCATGCAACTGGACGCTCTAAACCTTTATCAAGACATATCTGATGCTTGCATGGGTTGGTTACTACTACAATGGGAGAAAACTATTTGAAAAATCTAATCTCCCTCAAGCATTACGCAAACAGGCTACAAGACCAAAAATTATGGCATTGGTCAGAAGGTGATGCCTATTTTAAGAGTATGTGAAACCTTTGGAAGCTTCTTAACCTACTACAAGCCTAAGCGTAATTTTGGACACACGCTATAAGCCCTCTACAAACATTCTAGAGCTAGTGGGGCTTGCGCAAACTCTTTTGCTAATTATTAGCTTGTTTTAGGTTCTCAGTTATCAGGTTATTTTTTCCGCTTCAAAAAAATTCAGCAAGATGGTCTGAGTAAACTTCAACTCCCCCTAAACCTTTACAAATTAAAAATTTTTTGTGATGTAGGACTGACAATACATTTTCCCACTGCTTGTCTTGGAGAGAGAAAATTTTCAGTGCTTAATGACTGGGATTCTGCCTTCTTTGATTCTGTGTTAAAAAAAGTAATATAATACTAAATAAGTTCTCTTCTTCATAATGTGGACATACAAATTGACACTCAATGGGGCGTAAAATGTTTTGGAAAAAAGTTCATATGTACACAACAATACCAGAGAACATGCCTTCTCCTTCTCATTTATACAAAGACCTATACGAAGCTAGACGTCCAAACAGAAACGTGCAATTCTAAAATTTTTTAGCCTGTTAGAGTTAATAAGAAAATCTGCATTGAACATCATGGAACTGTACGCTCTAAACCTTTATTACGACACATGTATCTGATGCTTGCATGGTTTGGTTACTACTGTAATAGGAGAAAACTATTGGAAAATCTAATCTCCCTCAAACTTTACGCAAACAGAATACAAAACCCAAAAATTATGTCATTGGTCAGATGGAGGAGCCTCTTTTAAGAGTATGTGACACCTCTGGAAGCCTCTTAACCTACTACAAGCCTAAGCCTAGTAGTCCAAGCTTCAACTAGAGGAGAAGTAATTTCTATTAGGGCATTTTGGACACAAGCTATAAGCCCTTTACAAACATTAAGTAGTCTTCCAGAGCTAGTAGGGCTTGAGCAAACTGTTTTGTTCAGGTTCTCAATTATCAGGTTATTCGTTCTTCCTCAGAAAATGTAGCAAGATGGTCTGGGTGAACTTCAGCTCCCGCTAAACCGTTACAAATGACTTTTCATAAGACTGGTAATACATTTTTTCTACTGTTTGTTATCAGTATTCTGCCGATGATTCTGTGTTATGTGGCTATTATAAGACTAAATAAGATCTCTTGTTCATAATGTAGACATACAATTTGGCACTCAATGAGGCGCAAAATGCTTTGGCAAAAAGTACATATGCACACGCTTCAAGAAAAAGAGCGATAGGATTGGTCCTACCAGGTTTTGTCTTCAACGTTTAATGAATTTGGGTACCAACATTCTTTAATTTAAAAGTACACAAAGCCGCGCCTAAACTAAGAAACTTCTATGTTTGTTGTACACAAGTATATGGTGCAGCCTGATCTATAAATAATGTCTCTTGTAGGGCTAGAGCATATCTCAAAACTATCTTCCATAGCATATCACAACATTTTTCTTGGTTTATGCTAATTCTTCTTCAAAATTATGGACTTAAATTTGTCTTCAAAAGAATTCCTTATTTTGCAACACACTTATTCGGTCTATTATAAAAATTTTAGACAAACACTCAACACTCAAATTAGTACTAAACACAACAGAGACCACATAGGGAGTTAATCATTTTCCAATTTAAAATTAACACAAAGAGCAGCACACGTTGCGTAACAGATATAGTTATTCATCAAGATGGCAGATACAAGATCACATAACCAAAACAACAAGAAACCAAACCCACTTATTAAAAGCTCTTATCTCCATTCCATAACTAATTATCAAACGTATCGCGAACGCACACTCGCCACGCCAACCAAAGGGAGAACAACCCGTACCCGGTCCCATAAATCTAACCAAATACAAACATAATTACGAATTGGACAAGTGCAAATTATTATAAAATGAAGGCGAGTACATCATCGGGCAATAAAGGCAGCGAGCGAGGCATCAGTTGAAGTGTAATTTGCCATAATTCATAATTGATGTCAGTGAATGGTATGGAGAGAATAGCTTGCAGCACGCCTTAACATTTCAAAGCTAATAATTAAAACTTCTTAGTAGCCGCAGATGCAAAGTGGCGATTGGTTTACGGTCATATATCATAATCCCTAATCGCGTCTGTATCTTTTTCTGGGCTTAAGCTTTTGGAGAATTGAAGAATCAATACTTATATTGTATGTATTGGTAATATAAAATATGTAATTTGTTTGTGAGAAGAGATCCTTCTACTGTGGGACTTCAATTACAACTGCTCGGCCTACCTAAATGGAATTTAATCTATGCGGAAGATCGGAGACTATTGTTTAACGTACTGGTTACAAGGCTTTTAATACTGTGTTGCCTACTGGTACCCCTGATGATTTCTTTTTAAAGTAACGTTACGTCAAGCTATTTCTTTTATAGGCGTAAACTGTATGCATATGTAAATAAGAATCGAGTTTGAGAGTTTGGAAACTAATTTAAAAATAATTACAATCTTGCAGCGCTAGAGATTTGTAATTTTCTCCATTCTATATCTTTATTCATTTCAACATTTATCGTGGGAATTTATCAGCACTTTTACATTGAAACAATTTTTTTCTACAACTGCAACTTGATAAGAAAATTGCGAGGAAAATTGCAATTCATTATTTATACATTCTGCAGTTGCGACAGGTTTTTTTCCATGATGATAGCACCATTACGACATACGCAGATGTCATTGTTTCTTCGATGAATATGGGAAAAAATTATTGTGTATTAGTGTGATTAGGCAAATCTTATTGATGACCGATAAGTATGTACTTCATATGTCTTCAGTCCTATTATTTAGTTAAGGTCACTCGTGGAGGCTAGCAACACCAAATAGCAAATTAAAAAGACCATCAGTCGAATGGATACATAAAACAAGTCGAAAAAATGGTGACACAGATCACCAGGACAAAGGTAGGCAAAAGAGTTCTTAAAGGAAGAGAGATATACTGAGTAAAAACAAGAAAACTGTCAAAATGATATATTTAGTCAGTGCATGTGAGAGTCTACTCTCGACACCTCACCAGAGAAAACAAACGCTGGGGCCAACAAAGCTTCGGCTCACCCAACGGTCAGGGTCTGGATGGTTCTACAGTGGCCAACGAAAACTTGACACGTACCACAGACCACTTTGGGGCAACAAAGCTTCGGCTCACCCAACGGTCAGGATCTGCTGGCCAACTAAATCGGCTCCGGCAGTCAGGTAGGGAAGCGGAGAGAGCTGGAAAGCAAGTGGATTTTAATACCAAAACGAGGCCTTTATATATCCTGGCCAGTACATTTTTGTGGCATGACATCACAAGCAAAAAAATGGTTAAAACATAGACAGCATATCAAAACTGGATATATACAGGTTAGTTCAAAAGTTATGTAGATATATTTACAAATGCAAGAAAACAATTTTAAATTAAATAAAAATTTAGTCAAAATAAATGAAAATATCTTCTAACGAAAAATGGTTTCTCTTGCCGCGAACGGAGTTCGTTAGAAGGTCATTCGTGGCGGCTGGCATCACCAAATAGCAAAAAAAGTCCATCAATCGAATGGATACATAAAACAAGTACAAGGAATGGTGACAAAGATCACCAGGACAAAGGTAGGCAAAAGAGTTCTTAAAGGAAGAGAGATACACTGAGTAAAAACAAGAAAACTGTCAAAATGATAATACATAGGCCTGCTGACCGGTCATTGTAGGCTAAATTTTGTAATGATTAGACTATGTGGAAATCTGAGGGCAACAACTCTTCCTCCAGCCTGATGAACTACGACTCGATCTCCTTTTCCGAACGTTTTTGCTAGATTGCTTTCTTCTATTTCTCTAATTGAGGGCAATGCTTTTCATAATTTATTCTTTCATTGTTAGATAGGATTCCTTTCCAATCCCACCTTTCCCGGACAAAGACCGGTTTTTGAGGTAGTTAGCTATGCTTTCCCCCAAACTTTTCGCGATCAACGTTTTTATAATTGCTTCAAAAGAGGAGTCTCCTCGTTCGTTTTTAAAGCGAGGTGCAAATGGTGATCCATCGAATTTTTCCATATTAAATCGTGGAGAAACCATACATGAAGACAAGCTTCAGAATAAGGCCGTGGATGGCTAATTTCAATTTCGGCTTTAGAGCCAGCAGCTCTTCGCAAAAGAAGACCAGAAACCCTATGTAGTTGAAGAAGGAAATGATTGAAAAATACGAGAGTGGCATGAAAGTTTCTGACATTGATCGGATGTATGGGAAGCCACCATCCACAGTGACTCCCATTGTAGCAAAAAATGAAGCAATCGAAGACGCTAAAGTAGCGGAAGCCGTTCCTGTACTAACGAAACAGAGATCGCAAACAATTGAGGATGTTGACCAACTCCTACTAATTTGGATCAATCGGACAGTCATCAACAGTTGGATGGCAATTCTGTTTCAGAGGCTAGCATTTGTGAAAAGACAAGACAGTTGTATACTCTGATTGAAATAATGCTTGACACAATTCTAGTGTTTTTGGTAATTTGAAGGCGAGCAGCGGCTGATTCGAAAAATTCAAGAGGCACACTGGAATACAGTGTGATTGGGTACGGCAAAAGTGCAAGTTCCTACAAGCCAGCAGCTGTAAAATTTGTATCACAATTGAAAGATTACGTAGAGGCTCAAGGATTCTTTGCCAAGACAAGTTTTCAATTATGATGAACTGGCCTCTTTTGGAAGAAAATCCAAAACCACCATCATCACACATGAGAAAAAGGCACTGCTAGGACATAAGCCTCTGAAAGATAGGCGCACTCTTTTGTGTGGCAATGCTAATTGTGACTTCTAGAGTGTTTGGCAGACCCAATCTGATGAAAAGTAGGGCCAATTTTTATTGAGTAAATGAATGAAGTGTTTGGTCCAAATATAGAAAAATACCTTCAGGATACTCAGTTGCTTCCTACATAAGTGCCTCCTGCCAAAGTACAATGCTGCTGCACCTCCTCCAAGTTTAGAAGGCGCACTGTTGGAGGAATTCAGTTTTATCAGAGTGAAATTTTTGCCTCCCAATACACCAGACACCACTCATCCAGCCCATGGACCAAAGGTGTTTTAAAGTGATATAAAATACAGAATTGTCTTCAACAAAAATCATTCATCAAAATATTCTAAATTATATTAGCCTCATAGGTAAGGGTTGGCAGGAAGTGATATCCAAGGCGATGAACTCTGCCTGGAAGGAATTATGGCCAACATGCGTACATGGGAGAGATTATGAAAGGCTTGAACCTTTTCCTGACGATCCTACAGTTCCTAGTGTAGTCAATTGTGGATTTGAGTGTTTCCGTTAGGTTAGTGGTAAATGATGAGGATGTGGAAGAGTTGGTGGATAACCACAGAGACGAACTTACAGCTGAAGACCTCCAAGACCTTCATTAACAAGTGCAACAGTTAGCAAAGGAAGAAGTTGTTTTGATATAATGAGGGATAGGGCTCAGAGATTTATGGAGGAAAATCACCCAGAAAAACCTATTGTAAACCGGGTCTGCAACTTTATTAACAATCAACAATTTAATTTCATTTGAGCAGCAATACACCTTTAATGCTGCATTGTAGCAACTCGCTATTAACTAATATACATTGCGTATTGGTCGATACATGCAAGTAATAAAATAGTTGTTAGTTGTATACGATATGTCAACCCAGTATACATGTTGTAGAGTTATTTTATGATTGCAGATTATTTTGCACGATACAAGTACGACGCAAGTTTATAACTTGTCACGGAATCACATCAATTATTAATTTAACGTCTGATTTATGTAGCCGTTGATTTTGCATGCTTTATTGAAATTAAGACCGACATGCCTGTGCGGGTTACGTAGCGTCGATGCCGTATTATGATTATTTTGTCTGGTCGCTGGGTTGTTACGTGTGCGAAGGTGTTTCCTGTCGTTCGATAAGGCCTAATTCTTACTTCGTGTCCTAATGTCGTTATTAAACCGAGAATTTAAACTTTAAGTTCAATTTTTTTAAAGCAATATCGTCTAAACGAGAATTTAGATCTCCACGCAAAATACATATATTCACAGTATAAAGAAATAATCCGAAGGTCAAGAAGATGAATGTTCCCAGCCCCGCCATCTCTGAATTGAGGAACCCATGATAGGCGATTCGTTTGTGCTTTGTTTGTCCTTGTAAGTGCCACAAATAAAAACTTGTATCCTTTTGGATTAACAGAGTTATAGCGTTTTCTTTTTGGAGGTCACCATTAATCGAATTATCGCCTACCACAATTTTTCAAATGCCCAGATGGTGGGAATGAGCTTATATACCAATAGCAAAGTTTATGTCTTTGCTGCTTCCACATCTAAAGCGTTTCTTCGTTGACTTGCAGTTGAACGCGACAAAATGGTTCCCCTCATGGGCTGGGATAAAGTCTTACTTCATTCTTGAAATGGAAGACAAGACTCTTACTTCGATGATATTGACAGTTTTAAAGCAAGGCAAGTTCTCCCAGTGGGAAACCTTATAATTTATTAGCCAAATCCATTACCTCAGGCACACTTTGCCAAGCTATCACTAAAGGGAATTATCTTCCTAAGTTATCAAGTCCGCAAATCAAATGATTGATAGGTGTTTGTTCGGTGTGAACATTTTTTTTTACCAGAAGGTACGTTTTATCATCATTGCATATGTTATAGTGCAATGTAAGCAAAAGTATGACTATGCTGTTTGTGATGACTAGCACTGTGAGGTCTTTCGCCAAGCAAAGAGTTTAATGTTATTGAAAGGCGCTATTGATAAATGCGTAAACAGAGGAATATCGGAACGACTGCCTTAGTATTGTTTACTATTGGATAGATGATTGACACGTAAAACCACTTGTTGAGTATACGTATTATTCAGGCGGTGAAAACTTCGAACAGCTGTTATAAGCTAGGTAAAAATACTATGTTTCTCAATAGGTGGGTCCATGTGTATATCTCGGTTAATACACTATGTACATATACATACATGCAAGTTTTTGTACAACGCTTTTATTTTACGAATTCTATCTTGTATTAAAAAGAATATTAAAACTGAACAAACACCCTGTATACAGTGTTGCGTGTGGTGATTTTAAAATTGGCAGCTCCAAAATGGTCCAGTGCCAGTATTCTGCACCCTGGAGAATCAAGACTACACATGATTTTTCTTTATGAACAGTATCATGGCTAAGAGAGATCTTCTACCCCGCTAAGATTACGCCATATTCTAAGCAGAGTTGACTACCTCGTCCAGCTCAATTGGCTTGTACCTTTTTAATTTTAATAATTTGCTTGGCTTTGTAATTAAAGATTGGCTTTAAGCTCATATTTGTTCATTTCTTTGTCGGGCTTTGTATATCCAAATTCGGACATTTTCTGTCTTTGTACTGACAGATTCAAAATGAAGAGATGCCAGGGATAGCCAACACCAAATGCCCTTATGTAAGTGGAAGCTCTCTTTTCAAATTTACCCTTTCACAGTTGTTCATTTATTTCTTTTCTTTCAATGTTTCGGTTAGGTCCTAAGAAAGAAGCTGCTTAGTGGAATTTGCGAATTGTATTCCCAAAAACTCACTCTTATACAAAAGCCTATCATGCTGGAAATGCTCAATATGTAAATTTTTGGGCAGAACCATACCTTGATTTATTATAAAATATTATTTATTCAAACATAAATTAGAACTAAATATAATGAGTGCTAGAAATTTTTAACGAATCTTACTGGATTTTGCACACTTTAGGGGAAGCTCACTAAAAATATGATAGCGGCACAATAATATCCTTCTTCATTTATATGCGTGTTGCAAACAATGGATTGAAGGACGTGTATTTGAGCCAATGAGCCTTAAAATCTCTTATATCATATTTCGATTCGTATCTGTGGAATACTATGAAGGATTTACACCAAATACCATAAGAGGTTTAAATCATATTTTGATTGAGCTGTGATCTTCCATAGCAGAAGTTTGGTGTGAAAAATTTGAATTGAAACTTATAAGGGGAACACCTGGGTTGTCCAACACAGATTTTAATGAATCTCAACTACATAAACTTCCCTTAATACCCACATACGAGCGAGAAAATCAACGTTGAACGAACGGGCTAAGTTTATTCCTTTACATCGATAATATTAGTTTCTCAACAAGCAAGCTTTCGTAGCACAGGGGATAAGATCTATGCCTGCCACGTTGGTGACTCGCGTTTGATTCCTGACAGCACATTTTTCTTTCAATTATTATTGTGCGCATATTTCATGCGAATTATTCATAAATGAATAATCGTTATTTTATTATTAAATAAATTGGATGCAAATCTGCATCATGACGTCTATTTGGAATTTATTTATTTTGACTGCAGATAGGAAACAGGCAATAGGCAAGAAACGAGCTGCAGGTAAGAAACGGACCGCAGGACAAGCAAGTACGTTCGAATATTCAAAATTCAAAATACACGTCATAGTGCGGATTTGCTTCCAACTTATTTAATAAAATTCCCACGGCAAAAAATATCATTTAGGAATAATTTGTATGAAATATAATTGTTTGCATTGTGCGCAATAAGATTTAAAAAAACGCACTAGCAGAAATCGAACGCGAGCCATAAGCATGGCGGCCGTAGATCTTATCCACTGGGCTACGAAGACTTACTTATTGAGAAACTAACATTAGCGATATAAATGAATGAACGCGCCCCTATATTTTAAAAATAATAAAAATTAATTAAACAAGAATAAAAAAACAGTCCGGTAGAGCCTAAAGACATCGCCTTAAAATGGCCTAGAGACATGCTGGAGATGGTGTGAAGCGGTTATGATAAAGTTATTCTACATTGTTCCAAATTTTTATATTAACAGTAATAACAATAACAGGTTTTATGTTCGTATTGGTAATTAAATAAATATACAAAAAAAGGATTGAAAAAAGGAGACTATACGAAAAATCGCGAGGTAAAGTTTAGCAAGTTGAAGAACCACTTGTCATTCTTCCACTTAACCTTCCAAAAGATCTACCCGATTAAAATTGTATTATCAAAACACAATTTTCTTGTTCTGCCTATAATTATCCTTAACACTAAATTCGTGTTTGCTAGAGACCAAGGAAAAGAACAATAACAGTAAAAAAAATACAAATTACATTAATCTAGACCTTTGAATACTTATACATAAACTTGTTAAAAAACGGAAAGAAAAAGAGACATCAAGTTTTCTGAACATGCTTCTCGATTTAATTTTAAAAATTTATCCAAAACTAGTAGAAGAAAACCGTTTGCCCCCGA